>VMDR010010305.1:0-31102 GCA_007922815.1 Macrotus californicus | reverse complement strand
ACTAAAATTCTAGATGACGAGGATCTTTCTGGCTTAAGCCAAACTAGTGTTTTATACCTTGAAAGATTCTTACCATATCCTTAAGGGATCCTATAATTGTTATATCTTAACTCATTCCCGAGCTTCATTTAAAACAGAAAAGCAACAGAAAAATTTCTGAACTGTTGAACAGATATGTAAATTATTTTACTTTCCCTTTTCACTCCTATATTCTTTTCTTTCTGTATGCAGTGTCTCCTTTTCCCATGGGATAGTAGAGGTGATTCTGATAACTTTCTTAAATTACTTTAAGTAGCTAAAGTTTAAGTCATCAACTTCATATTTTGTGTTTTCAAAGTTGAAAACTTACCCACAGTGGTACTAAGGACTCCATCCCATTTCCTGCCCAACTCTGATCACTTCTCTTATTGTTGTTCTGCTTTGCTGGGCAAACATACTGCAGAGAGCGTGAATTCCTGCAGCCAACTTGCAGATGGATCCAAATTAAAGTCTCAGCTTCACCCCTTGTTGGCTGTTAACTTGGGAAATCACTTAAACTCACTGCATTTCGGTTTCCTTGTGGGAAAAATGGGGATAATTTTTCATCTTCAGGAAGGTGGTAAAAATTAAATAATAATGCACGTTGAACTCCTGGCGCAATGCCCAGTACAGAATAAGTTCTTAATTGAGGTGAACTTTCCTGTCTCGGCTTCTAGTAAGCAAATAAGTAGACAAGCAAAACCTTCTTATCCTGGACACTTCCCTTTCTAGCTCTTCTTTGTGTTAAGTCACATATCACATCCACAGATTCTTTATATCTAATCAGACATTATCTAATGTACAGGCTGTGAGCGCTGGTTCTTATTTCTATTTTCTAGAAAAAAAGAGCAGTTATACCAACTCTTCTCTCCTTTGGGAAATGCTAGCTTTCACTTCTGAAACCAGAATCTTTTTTTTTTAAATTACTTTATTGTTGTTCATTTACAGTTGTCTGCATTTTCCCCCCACCACTCCCCCCCACCCCAGCCAATTCCACCTCCCTCCCTTGCTCCCACCCTCCCCCTTGATTATGAAACCAGAATCTTAGGAGTTTGAAATAAATACTTTAAAAGTCAATTGGGTTGCAATTTTAGGCACATTTAAGTAAGTTAAGAGTATATTTTATTATTTTTTTATAATAGCAAAAAGATAGATGCTCTTATCAGTTGGGTAACCACCCATAGGTATACATTTGTTGGTTCTGCACTTTTATGGAATGTTCTGCCCGGCATCACTTTTCTCTTAGAAAGCCAAACTCCCTGGGACCTATCCTGACCCTTCCTTAACCTGACTCACTCTGCCCCACACATAACTGATTAGCCCAGGAGAGGGCACCTGAAAGCAGAGCCTATGAGCTCTTGCCCTAGGATTTTTTGGCCTTAAGGCAAGAGAGGTCAATTAGTATTTCTCTGTCGGCACAAACTATAACATGTGAAACTTGAGAACAACTGAGTACATATTTCCTACCACATGGATAAATCTGGTGAAACAGGTGGAGATGAAAGATGGAGAATGAATCTTAGAAGTCTCAGGTGCCAGTCGTGACACCTGTTCCCAACTGAACTTACAGTTAGCAGACCTTGGAGTCTGCTTTTCTTTATTCCTGATATAAAGCATTTTGAGTGTGATGGTTGGGGAGGAAAAAGGGAGGAAGGAAAATACACCTCTCTTCTTTGGGAAAATGCTCCCTGGAAGTGGTTTTAAATCAGCCAATCTACTCATAGTAGAATGCAGCTTTCATCACTAGTTATTATTTAAAAGTTTGCAGACTACAGCCTTGACTGGTGTGGTTCAGTTGGTTGGGCATTGTCCCACAAAGTGAAAAGTTGCTGGTTTGATTCCCCATCAGGGCACGTGGCTGGGTTGTAGGCCCAATTCCCGGTTGGGGCGTGTGTGGGAGGCAAGCAGTTGATATTTCTCTCACATATCAATGTTGCTCTCGCTCTCTTTCTCCCTCCCTTCCCCCTCTTTAAAAATAAATAAATAAAATCTTTTTTAAAGTTTGCATAATACAGCCTTTAATCAACTATTTACTGAGTTGTCTGCTTCTTCTTTGTCAACTAATTTGCTCATGCCATTGATAATACAATCACATTTTGGGTGAAGAGCACAAGACAAAAAGTGTGTGTTTGTGTGTGTTTCAGAACATCTGGGGCACAATATTTCAAAATTAAAATGAAATGATGGCTATTACTTCCCATGTGCTAACTATGTGCCATACGCTGTTCTAAGAGTTCCCGTGTACCAGCTCATTTAATTCTTACAACTACCTACGTCGAGGTAGTTACTGCCATTCCCACTTTATAGCTCAATATACTGTGGCACAGAGAGGCTAAGGACGTTATCCAAGGTCACACAGGTAAAATGTAGGGGTGCGATCAGGATTTAAAGCCAGGCAGCCTGTCTCCAGAGTCCTTGCTCTTACTGTCTACAGCACATTTTTTTTGTTGCTGTTTTTGTTATGACACTGCAGGATATGAAGCTGCCTATCAGTGGTTTCAGAGATCACTGGATTCCTCCTTGGGAGGGAAGGTTGTTGAAGACTTGCTGCTGTTATCTGTCCATGGTGGGTCATAAGCTTGGTACTTGTCAATCACTGTTATCTGGGTCTTGTAGGAACAACCTAAGCTGGGGTCCAAAGGGAATTAGTCAACTCTGTTGTAAGAAATTCTGCATTTAGAGGGTTATCAAAAGCACAAGGACTTCTTTGCAAATAGTAAACATCTGATATATAATTGATTAATAAACAAATGAGCAACACTAGTTAAAAAGTTTGTCAAAATGTATAATAAAGATTTAAAACTTAATGGACCAATTCTGGGTGGTAGGGTTACAGGTGATTTTCACTTTAAGATTTTCAAATTTTTAACTAAGAACATGTATCACCTTTTTAAAAAAAACAGAAAACATGTATGTTTTAAAAGAGGGATATTCAAGTGCAATAATTATCATGTGTTGGTTTTTTGTTCCATTTTTGTGTTTTATACCCCAAGGTCAAAAATATTTCATGTGTCCCCAGTGTAAAGTTTACTGTGAGTCCTCAATAAATACTTGTTGTCATGATGTTTGTTAAAATAATATACCCCATTTTTATAAGACTCTACCATTCTTGATTGAAAAAAACTCATATAATTACAAAATACAAAGTGGAACTCTTAGAACACTGGAATTGGAAAAAGCACAATTACTCATGGACACAGGTATTAGTCATATGTAACTGAAGAGCAGTGTGATTCTAATTCATTTTTTGCACATTTTTGTTTCTCACGATTTAAGCAGATGCTTCATCACCTTAGGGAAGGTAGTGGCAGACAGTAAATAGAGTCTACCAGGCCCTTCCGAAAAAAGAATTTCCCGTTTGGATGACAGAAGTGAGGACGGGTGGTACTGGAATAGAAGAGGTTACTCTGTCATTACTTTAGGGCAGCGATTTTCAACCAATGTGCCAAAAGAATTTTTGAAACATGCAATACCTGACTATTAGTCAGGGGCACTGACCTTTTTCCCCCTACACTGTTAAAAAAACAAACAAAAGCCAACACAACAATAGCCATCTGGTGTGAATGAATCAAAGTTACACCTGTTTTTGTCAGATCAGCAAAAAGTATATTTTATGGTGTGCTGCAGAATTTTAGTAATTAGTTTATGTGTGCCCTGAGATGAAAAGGGTTGAAAATTGCCGCTCTAGGGTACAGAGTGGGGGTGGTGCTGGTGTCTCAAATGGTGCAAGATGTGCTCAGGGCATGAGCCTATGGTGGATCCTAGCCTTATAGACCCATCCTGATACTCCAACGCTGCTTAAAAGCATCAGAAAGCAGTTGGCCTGAATGGACAGGGACCTCCTGGCCAGAGATAATGCTCTTATCTCTAGGTGAAACACTGGCTCATGACCAGAAGTTCCCCCATTCTAGACTGTCATGGGCTAAGCTGAGCTCCCAATGGCTCAATTCTGATGTCGGAACCTAATCCCCAGTACCTCAGAATGTGACTGTATTTGGAGATAAGATCCTTAAAAAGGTAATTAAGTTAAAATGAGGTCATATGGATAGGCCTTAACCTAGTTTTACTGGTAACCATATAAGAGATCAGGACACAGACGCACACAGAGGGAAGACCTGCAAAGACACAGGGAAAAGACAAGTCAAGGAGAGAGGCCTCGGGAACAACCAACACTGCTGCCACCTTGATCTTGAACTTTTAGCCTCCAGGACTGTGAGAAGATAAATTTTGTTGTTTAAGCATCACAGTCTGTGGCATTTTGTTACAGCAGCCTGAGTAAACTAATACATAGGCATTGACCCTCTATGAGACCTCAGAACTTTATCACATCCTGGGGAGGACCACTCCAGGAGGGCTGAGATGGGAAGCTTGCAAATCTTGTAGGATTAGGGCCTGAAATACAAATTCAATTGTTTAATAGAAAATAACACTTTATTTCTTGTACACCTAAATTTGAGCTCTGTGATTCAAATTTACTACCAATGCTATTTTGTTGCATATTGATTTTTCTGCATTATATTTTGAGGGATCTCTTTTTATTTCTACTATTCATTATTCATTCTTTTTTTAATGTATCTCTCTTAGAATTCATTATTTTATGACCCACTGTGAAGTTGTTTAAAATCACCTAGTACATTTCTTACTTCTTTCTTCTTTCCAGGAAGCTTGGTTATACTGATTTTTGTGTTAAGTGTTCAAAACCATTATGTATATAAAATATAAATATATATATATATATATATATACACATACATACACACTGTAGGAAATTTTCACAAAGAAATTCCACTATAGAGAAGAGACTTGGAAGAAGAAATGAGAACCCAAACCCCCCAGTTTGCAGCTGATTCAGCTGATAGGAGGCAGAACAAACCAGCAATAAAAGTGAAAAAATGGAAAAGGCTTGAAGAGTTTTGTGATTTGATCAGCAGATGGCAAGTGTAGTTTAATGTAGACAAACTAATAATTCATTGGGGAGCAAGGAGGCCAGTCCAGTGATGTGTCTAGGCAGAAAATAATCCTCTAACACACAGATCAAGAAAAGGATTTAGGGATTATTCTTGAAAAATCATTAAAACTAGCAGTCTAGTGCAGAGTTCTGGA
The DNA here is from genome assembly GCA_007922815.1 of Macrotus californicus. Lineage (NCBI taxonomy): Eukaryota > Metazoa > Chordata > Mammalia > Chiroptera > Phyllostomidae > Macrotus > Macrotus californicus. The sequence goes on along the minus strand of VMDR010010305.1, from coordinate 25,981 downwards.
AATAAAGGCAAACACAATGCTAGCAAAGAGAAAGCACAGACTCTGGGTGTAGCACCTGTTAGTTTAAAAAGGACTTGTTTGATCCAGTCAGGAATATCCTTGTGTGAGCCATTGTTATGTAAGAAGGTGATAGAAGAATGATAAAAACCCCAAGAATCAAATTTATCTACTTAGACAAGAACGGTGCAAACTCAAATGCCTTCAAGGACCAAGCAGCTGTGTGATGTGTGGACTGTTACTGGAAGACTTTTGGGAATGGTGGGAACTAGGTCAGAACGGAGGGTGCTTAGAGATTTTCAGGTTCACACACATGCACACGCACTCATAGAGTGGTGGTCCAATAAAACACGTCTGCCTGCTCAGTTCAGCTCTTTGGCCACCGATGTGGATCCCTGCCTTAGAAAGTGTTAAGTGCCTCTCTTCTGACTTCTTGTGTCCCTAATGTAAGGGTCCCTGGATAATAGGTCTGTGTCTTACTTGGTCTTTGCCCCATGGACTTTGGTTGAGAATGTTGGCAATGATGAAGAAGCTCCAGGCTGTGTATGGCAGAAACTGCTGCTGACAACTGCTGTGCCTGAAGCTGCGTGTCTAAAAGAGCTCGTGAGTGGGCCCGAAAGCCCACTCTGTGCTTGACTCAACCTCCCAGTACCTCATTTACATGTGGTAGAAATTATTCATGTCTATTTTACATATAATTCTGTGTTTTCTCTCTTCTATCTGCTTCTCCCACCAAACTTGGCCTTTCTTCGTCCAAGATATTCCTCTTTCCCTTTTCAGCAATATAAAAAGAAATTTCTCAGTTGGTTTTTCCTTTTCCTTCCTCTCATCCTGGTTTGTTTTGCTCCCTACTCTTTCCTTTTCTCATTCTATCTATGTTACAAAGGATGGGTGACAAGAAAAATCTCAGTGATTTATATCCTTGGGAGTGTGATATTCTGGTTAGCAGAGTGTGTGTTTAACTGACATTCTACTCCTTCAAACAGCACAGTCCTTTCCTGGTAGGTAAGAGAAAGCGATTAACAATAAGAAGTATGTTAGGCTGATCTTAATGTCTATTTGTATTTTAAATTGTGCACTAATATTTACAAAAGAACCTATATAACAATGCATAATAATAAAATGAATACTTGTGTACCCACATCTCAAGAACTAGAACATTAAAAATACTCTCGAAACTCCTGTATTTCACTTAGTGCTTCTTGGATGCCTACCAATTCTGCCTTAGAATCATTATTATGAGCATCAATTATAACTATACAATACTATAGATACACAGGGCAATGCTTTAGTCAAAATATAAAATAAAACTCTGAGTTCTTCCTTGCATCTGTCCCCTCCTCTTCCCTGATTCCACTACTGTGGCCCAGACCCTGAGGAGCTTACCTAGACCATGACAAAGCCCCTTCATTTGTCTCTCTGTCTGCATTTTCCTCCAAGGTTGAACCAGCATCTGGATGAAGCGGCAGGCCAGGAGGGCAGTATGGGTGGAAGGATTCAGTCTATAAGGGGCATGGAAATACTTGAACCAATTAGAAATATGGTACCAAGTAACTGAATTTTCATAGAACTCTAAATAACTAGCAAAATGTGCATGGATTACATTTATATTCTGTATTTGTTTTCTGTTTTTCCACAACAAATTACTACAAACTGAACACTTAAAACATACACGTTTACTATCTCACAGTTTCCGTGGAGCAGGAGTTCAGGCATAGTGTGGCCAGGTCCTCTGCTCAGCTCTCAGGCAGCTGAATCAAGGTTTTGGAGGGACTGTGCTCTCAACTGGAGGCTTGACCAGGGGAGAATCTACTGCCAGGCTCATTCAGGTGGTTGGCAGAATTTAGTCCCTTGTGGTTTTATTACTGAAGGTCCTGGCTTCTTGCTCGCTTTTGGCAGGAGAGTGTTCCCAGTCCCAGGTAGAGGTCACCTTGCCACGGCTGTTGGCTTCATCCAGCCCACGTGGACAGTCTCCAGCTCCAGCCTGCTAAGAAGGAGGCTTATATAATGTACTGTAACCCAGGAGACTGACACTATGTCACCTCTTCCATAGTCTATGGATTAGAATCAAGTCACAGTTTTTCCACATTCAAAGGGAAGGGATTACATAAAAGTGTGAACACTAGGAGGGAAATCACTGAGGGTCATCTTAGGGTCTGTCTCTGCATATCCTTAAGTAGACAGTGCTTTGGTCATGGAAAAAAAAAGATACTAGTTGGGCAGGTGTATTTTGTTAAAATTTCTTCCCAAAGATTTTGTATGATTATAATTAACTGAAAGTTGGCATTCTGCTGAAATTTTAAAACCAAATAATGCTTTGTGTAGTGCTATTTGGAAGACTAATTTTGGTATCTAAATTTTAAATCCTTAAATATGTTCCCCTAAAAGCACTATAGTTTAGAAAATCATAAAACAGAACTATGAGTGAAAGAGAACTATATAAATGAAGGAACTATTTTGCCAATTTTTAAAGAGGTAATTTATTCTGTTTGAACTAGGAAAATTTCATCAGTTTCAGAATATGATTTTTATCAAAAGGATATTAGTTTCTCCCTGTCTCCACTAATGAATGTTGGACCCAAATATGCTGGTTTGTACAGACACCATTGAATTAGTCAGCCAAGGACATCAACTTATTGTCAACTTTTGCTCTAACTTCTGCAGTCAGCAATATTATTTGCCTAAAATGCAAACTTGTCTGTCACTTTTCTGATTTCCCACTGTCTGTAGGATCAGCGTTAAAGTCCTAACCCTAACATTTAAGGACCTTCAAAAACTGGTCCCAGTACAAACTTACCACCTTCCTCTTCTCTCACAGTTCTCCCAGTAACAATACTGTAGACATGCTAAGCGGTTTCACAAGCCCACTCCTCTTTCTTTTAAAAAAAAATTATTTATTTATTTTTAGAGAGGGGAAGGGAAGGAGAAAGAGACGGAGAGAACATCAATGTGTGGTTGCCTCTTGCACGCCCCCAACTGGGGACCTGGCCTGCAACCCAGACACGTGCCCTGACTGGGGATTGGACCAGGGACCCTTTGTTCACAGGACCGTGCTTAATCCACTGAGCCACACCAGCCAGGGCCCCACTCCTCTTTCAAGTGGTTCCCTCTTCTCTTCAAGAGACTGTGCTTTGCTCACTCCTGGATTCTTTGGGTAATGTGCTGAATACATAGTAATGCTCAATAAGTATTGTTTGAATAAATATCTGATTCTTATTTTTTAAAATGAAAGATAAAATGATGGTTTCTCATGGCTTGAATTTTTTAAAAAAATCATCACAAAAACTAAGAGAATGCAAGACTGCATATAAATTAAAATGTGTGATAGAGATTGTAAATGCTAAAGAATTTCAGAAGAGAGTATCATTCTGTGTTGAAGTTATTAAGGGCATTTTTGTTGAAGAAGGTGGGATTTGAAACAGGTATTGAAAGGTGAAACTGATTTTGAGGTATTGCTACCATGACACCTTCTTCATAGTAGGCCTTCATTAAAAGTTTATTGATTTCAATTTTTGAATTGATTAATAGACAAAGAGGTGAAAAGACTTTGTGAATGAATAAAAAGCAAGATCAGAAGCTCCAGTGCAGGAATTAGCTGGACATGTGTGGACAATGAGGACATTTTTCTGATAAGGGTGTGTGTTCTGGCCAACAGTGAAAATTAATTTTGGCTCTGTATGTTTGGAACAAGATTATAGAAGATCTGAACTAAGAGGTGCAGTTTGGATTTTGTACAGAAGACCACAGTGAGCTGTTACATGTTCTCACATTAATATAAACTATTTTAGAGTTACTATAATTATTTATTCATTTATTTATTTTTAGAGGGAGGGGAAGGAAGGGAGAAAGAGAAGGAGAGAAACATCGATGTGTGAGAGAAACATTAATCAGTTGCCTCTCACATGCCCCCACTTGGGGACCTGGCCTGCAGCCCAGGCATGTGCCCTGATAGGGAATCAAACTAGTGACCTTGTAGTTTGCAGGCCAGCACTCAATCCACTGAGCCACACCAGCCAGGGCTATTTTAGGTTTATTAGTCTGATGATGGTAAGCAGACTAAATGGGGGATAAAGTCAGGCAGATTAGGTAGGAAGCTTCAACTGGAATAAAAACAATTTCTTAACCCTGGCCAGATAGCTCAGTTGATTAGATGGTTGTCTCGATACACCAAGGTTGTCGGTTTGATCCCCAGTCAGGGCACAAACAAGAATCAACCAATGAGTGTGTAAATAAGTAGAACAGTAAATCCAACAAATCTCTCTCTGCCTCTTCCTCTCCCTCCCCACCTCTGTCTCTCAGAATCAACAAATTTAAAACAAAAAAAGTTTCTTATATATTTTTATATCTTTATGAATTATAAAGCATCCAATAAACCCACAGGTTCTCACAACAAGCCTTGAAGAGAGGTAGGGAAGATATTAATATTCCTATTTTACCCAAGAACTGAGATTCAATTCAGATTTGCATAAAGTCATAGAACTAGTAAATGGTGTCACTGGAAATCAAACCTACTTTTTGCCTTTTACTCTTTAAGCTCATTGTCCCTGTCTTTAAGAAATAGAAATGAGAAGTTATCAAAAGCTGCAAATGAATGACTTATGCAACTTTATAAGTTATGTGAATCAACATAATTCATATTATGTAGTATTAAAAGTCCTGGTCTAGACAGCAGGACATTTAAGCTCTAATCCTTGAGTTAATGTGAACCAGTGTGGCATTAAATAAATGCCTTTACACTGAGCTTCCTCTTCTTTGTCTGTAACACAGGAGTTGTACACAAAATACTCTTTAAATTCACTCTGGCTCACTGGTCTTGGAGTTTGTGAGTCATGGACCAGACGTCTGGGATGACCAAGTGAGACTGGTACTACAGTGGTAAGAAAATCAGATAGTCCATTTGAAGGCCAGGGATGACGAGCTCAGGTTTGCACATCAAGAAGTTATAGGGAATGGTAGGCAGAATAACAGCCCCTAAATATGACCACATCCTAATCCTTGGAGTCTGTGGATATATTGCCTTACATGGCAAAAGAAATTGCAGGTGCATTTAAAACAAGGATTTTGAGATGGGGAGATTATCCTACATTATCTGGGTAGGTTTTCATAAGGGAACAGGGAGAAAGGTGTGTCAGAGTTACAGGAAGAGATGTGATGACAGAAGCAGAGGTGAAGCAACTGCTGGCTTTGAAGATGTGGGCAACCTCAGATCTAGAAAAGGAAAGGCACTGTACCCTGGAGCCTCCAGAAGGAACACAGCCCTGCCGACACCTTGATACCCACTGAGACCCATTTTAGACTTTTGACCTCCAGAACTGTAGGATAATAAATTTGTGTTGTTTTAAGTCACAGCGTTTATGGTGATTTGTTGTAGCAGCTGTAGAAAATCGGTATAGCAGGTGACTAGGGAGAGAGGACTAATATTTAATTAGCATGTAATATATACCAGGCACTGATATCACAATAAGCTTGTGTGGGGGACACTATGCTCACTACTTTACACTTTAGGGAGATCGATCTGAGAGCTGAAGTAGCTTTCCCAGCTACATAGTAAGGGGCTGAGCAGGGAATTCAGACTCAAGGCTGTGTGACTGCTTGTTCCATCACACAATTTGTAGTTTGAAAGGCAAAGCTCACAAAGCCTACACAGCTATTTAACCACACAGTGCTGGAAACCCGGGGAAAAATGTGGTATAAATGAATGGACCAGGGGCTTGGGGATGGGGAAGACTTTCATAAAGACCTGGCAACATGAGGCAGAGAAGGGCCATCATCGACCACTTAGTCAGTGGCAGGCACTTTTTATACACGTTATTTCATTAAATCACATAAATCACACTGAGACAAATCTTACTGTCCTGATTTTTATGGTTGAAGAACTGAGGCTTAAATAAGAAAGTACCTTACTCAAAATCCTATAGCGAGTTAATGGCAGATCGGCAATTTAAATACAGAGCTTACTCTACTGTGATTTAAAAAAACAAAACAAAACAGAAAAAAACCTTTTATTAAAAAAGAGGTACATATACTCCCTCTCTGAAATGGCCTGTATGATTTGATTTGTTATTGCTTGTTCTTCATATTCTTTTGTTTGAGCATGAATAGTTGATTTCACATAACTTATGTCTATGTACGATGAATTTGCTGTACTCTGCTCTTTGGGAAGTTAATTCATGGAGCTCATTATCCTTACTTAGACAATATAGTGGATTAAAATGCAAGTAAGTTTAAGAAGGGTTTAAGTTAATTCACAGGTGTCAGAGTTCTTCAGAGAGAGAGAGAGAGAGGGAGAGAGAGAGAGAGGGAGAGAGAGAGAGAGAGAAACCTTTCCAAATACTCCCTAGTGGTGTTACTGCCCAGAGAGAGATACAGATGTGCCTACTCCTTCATTCCTACCTATCCCTGTACCCCATCATGCGTGTGCACATTCCTCCCCTCAAACCTCCAAACATTTGTTGTCTTTCTCCCATCCCTGCTCCTGTTCACACCATTTCTCCCCACAACTACCACCACCTTAAAGGCAATCACTTTTGTTTCTTGGGTATCTTTCCTGAATTGTTTATGCAAATACAAACAAACAGGAATAGATAACCTTATCCCTACTGCTTTCTTACACAAAATGCTCCACTGTTTTACACCAGCTCTTCTGTATAACAGAGTACCCTGCAACTCCTTCTGTATCATTAAAAAGAAAATGGTAACTTTCCACTGTCACTGCATGGTATTCTGTCAGTTTCCCTTTAGATTGACACTTGTTTTTTTGTTGTTTTTTTCCTCCTTCATTTTTTCCTTTTTTATTATAAACAATGCTACATAAATTACCTTGACCATATGTAACTTTTGACATGTGCATATTTATAAACTCAAATAAGAGGGACAGCTGTCTGGGAGTGACTGCATGTTTAATTTTGACAGTTCAAAATTCCCTTCAATAGAAACTGTTTCATTTTGTAACACCAGCAGGAATGTATGCTGAGATTTCAATTCTTCATATCAAATATAGAAATGGAGTTTCAAGGAATAATGGGTTCTATGAGCTTACTCTGCAGTGCTCAAAGAAGTCTTATTTCTATAGAAGACAGTAAGATACAAGGAATAAAACTGATAAGTATGACATCTACTTGCTGGTTTTGAGGTTTTACTCAGGCTCCAATTAGGAAAATCTTGTGAAGAATGTACGAGAAAGCCCCATTGTAATACTTTTGCTGGGGCAAATCTCCATGTTGGAATTCGAGTTTTCTGTCTCCTAATGTGTATCAGCATCATAACAGGGTCCCTCTAGTGACTAATACAGTAACACTGACTTCATTTCCAGGGAAAGTACCTGCCTAGCCTAGGGCAATAGTTTAGGCTTTGGAATTGAACCTGCTTGGATTCTAATCCGTGGTCACTCTACCTCCCTTGGGTGTGACAGGCTAAGTCATTTGGTAGACTCAAGGCTACTTTCTAGACCATTATTGTGGGGATACTAATCTCTGTGACTTTTGGACTGTTGTAAGAGTATATGAAATGATATTTGAGACAGTGTCTTATACATAATAGCATTCAATACTAACTTTCCCCTTTTTGCCTTTCGGAAATAAAGAATTGGGAAGAAAAACCCCAAAAGTTTCTCTAAACAGCCAAGATGTATGCCACAACTTTCATATATTTAATCTGTCTTATTTTACTCATAAAAGAGGCTCTAAAAATCTATTTACTATTATTTTACATGTAATTCCAAATTGTTTGGTAGTTTGGCTTCCCAGGCTATATCTGAGTGGAAGTAACAGGGGCCAAAGTTGTTACCTGACTGAACTCTCAAAAGCAGAGATTTTAAAAAAATGTTATTTAGAAACAACAAAAGTATCTAGTAGACCTGGGGTGGCTCTTTAGTATGAGCATAGATAGTCAGAGCCTCTTAGCATGAGACTACCTGAAGGTCAAGTCATCAGGAAAGAGTTAACTGGTGTGCTGTTAAGAAAGCAGACCTCTGGACAACACATTTTAAAAAAATAATTCCCTGGCACTGCACCCCTTGTTTATTAAAGAATAGTGGTATCTCTGTAATACTGAGGTCTGTCTGGAAAAAGTCCAGCCATTGTTAATGTAATATCATTACATTATTAATATAATGTCATTATAATGAGAACGGTTTGCACAACATCAGTGTAACCTGGCAGCCAATATGAGTGGACTGGAATGCATATGCATGAACAATGACAACTTCACTGTACTAGTCAGTGGGGGTGGTAGACCCCCATGAGTGAGCATGTACACTGTGTGGCCGTCCCATTCAAAATGACTGAGTAGAGCAATGAATCCACATCAAATTTTGCCTTAAGCTTGTACATTCCTCCATGGAAACTGTTGAGATGATTCAGAAAACCGCAGCTATGGGCAACTGGTGATTGGCAGCTTCATCATGACAGCACACCTGCTCATGCATCACATCTTGTGAAGTTTCTTGGTGAAATGTCAAATCACCCAGGTGACTCAGCACCCCTACAGCCCAGATTTGGCACCCTGAAACTTGTGGATTTTCCCAAAATTAAAATTGCCTTTGAAAGGGAAGGGATTTCAGACCATCGAACGATGAGATTCAGGAAAATATGATGGGGCCAGCTGATGGCAATTGGGAGAACTGTGTGAGGTCCCAAGGTGTGTACTTTGAAGGGGACTGAGATGTCATTGTCTTATGTACAATGTTTCTTATATCTTCTATCTTCTTCAGTAGATGTTTCTACTATTTTTCATAGTGCATGGCTAGATACTTTCAGGAGAAACCTCATACATCAGTGAATTTTATAAAGATTTACATCACAAAATGTAAAGTACAATTTGGTGGGGATACTTGAAAGGGTAAATTTCAGTTATCTGGAAAATTAACTTGATTAATTCACTTACTTAACCAATATTTATTGAGTGTTCATGGTGTGTTCAGCACTGTGCTAAGTGGCGAATGTACTTGGAACACTTATTGTCCCAAAACTCTAGGTAAAAAAAAAAAGTAGTACTATTCAAGACATGAGTTTATGTTAACTTTTCAGTGAGTCTCATGAGAGCTTTATAATCCCTGTAAGAGATTTTAGTTTTAGAACCTTCTGGGTTCTACAGTATATCACTCCCAAATGCAGAATGATAAAACTATTGAAGAGCAAATGTAAAGTTGAAATCACCTGACAGTTGTGAATCCTATAAATCTACTTGAAAGTTCAATTGTGAAAACGCTTTGGACTCTCTCACATTTGTCAGCCTTACACAGTGAGTGTAATTTAATTAGCTAATTTCACTAGTAGATTATATTCTTTCAGGGCAGAGAAGTAGGAATCATAAATATGCCATTGCTGCTTGCTTTTGTGTGTCATTTCATAGTCTCACCGGCTTAAATAGAGTAAAGTTAACTGTCTTGCCCAGATCATTCACATTATTTTAGTGGAACTAGGATCCAAACCTGGGCAATCTTACCATACATTTATGCCATCTTTCTCTGGTGTTATTAATTCAAATTCAGCAAAGGAAGAAACAGAATCCCATCAATATGTAAAAATAACTCTTACCTGCTGGCTATATGTTTTACTACCATAGTAACAAGAGGTTTAAATGATAACATCAAATAAAAGGATACAGCTGTGTGACTTGTTTCCAAAAGTAGATTTTGGAGTTATTCTCCCCACCCCTCAAATGAAATGACTGGTAAAAAAATTCCCTATGGATACTTTCTGTAAAGTCTTTACAGGTTTTACCTGGGCATAAATACTCATGAAAAATTGTGTTCTTAAATGTGGAATCTTCCTCTTTTCCTGCCACCCTCAAAACTTAATTAAATGCTGTAGTGTTAAATATCACATGTTGAAATAACATTACTGAAAATTTCAAAGGCACCTTTTTTCTACAGAACCTCAATGCCATACATAGAAATATTACCGAATTTGTCCTCAGCATTCCAAAGAAACTTATTGGCATTATTAGGTTTTACTGAAGCAGAAAGTAGACAGAATCAGAAGAATAAGTACAAATATCTAGAGAGGCCAATGAGAAAAATGCAGTGTTTAAGATTTTTTTTCTATTTTTAACTTCAAAATGTTCCTTTCCCCTGATCAGAAACAACTGTGACCATGTAGCTCGCTGTACATGGCTTCAAACATACTTCCACTGGAAGATCATTGAAATTCAAATCCATTCAGTGCTGCTTCACATTTGTAATTTGCTAACTAAGATTTAGTAGTGTACCCTGCACCTATTTTAACAATATAGCACATTGATAACATTTTCACTCATTTAAAGCCATGTTTACTGACAGAGCCTTAGCACCAAAAAATTCTAAAAGGCAATCTTCACACATTCAAGTAGCCAGAAAAGTAGTTGATACAGCTCAACCTCTGGCTAGTTCTGAATTTTCCAAGTTAAGGTCACAGAATTTTAAAGTCGCATACTTAAAAAAAAGTTGATAGAAATACATTTCAATGGTGAAGATGATACATTCAAGGTCACAATGTGCGAATTCAATCTTTGCTCCAACATTCAAGATGCAGTCAGACTGATTTTTAGCGGGATTTTGCCTGGATAAGGGACTTGTGGAAACTTTATTGCAAAAGATGGCAAAGTTGTTAGAGACAGGAAAAGCAGGGGGTCAACAGAGGTAAAAGAGGAGGGAGGTGTCTAAATAAAAGTGAGAATCAGTAAATTGTGTGTGGGAGTCTTAACTGTCCCATGTAATTTCTAAAGACCCTCAAGATAAGAAAAGAATACAAGTAGTTTTGAAAGAGAGAAAAAGAAACAGCCAAAGAGGTGAGACAGCCATTTTGAAGGGGGGGGTGTCTAACTACACAATGAGGTCATCCTATCTCCCGGAAGTGACACGTAATCACCTGCTTTGCACTAGCTCCTCCCCTTCCCTCAGAGGTCCCGCCCCTCCGCCAGCAGCGGGGAGGGTGTTAGGGGGCGTTTTTCCTGGAGGAAAGCTGTGAGCTGCGACGCTGAGGAAGGGGACCCCAAAACGTCTGGCACTGCCCCCTCCAGGGATCACTTTGGACCGCGTCACTCGGCTCAGCCGGATTCAGAGACGCCGAGGGGTCAACCTGATGGGTTTCGGGGTCAACGGAAGAGGGGAAGGGGAGCCCTGGCGGGGAGAACCCCCCGGCCCCCCGCCCAGCAGCTGAGGCATAGGAGGGCGGCCATCTTGGCCGGGAGGGTAGGGCTGGGGAGCTGCGGGCGCCGTGCGATTGGGGGGCTCGCCCGGAAGTGACGCCAACTACCCGGAAGCGGAGGGGGTTCCCTGGCCCACTCCCCCCTCGTTCGTTTGCTCCCCCGCTTCCTCCCCGCCCCCCTTCCTCTCCATTCGTTTCCCCCCTCCCCGTTCCCTGCCTTCTTCCCCCCCCACCCGTCCCTCCCCCCCCAACCTCCGGAGCTGGGAAGAGAGTCAAGATGGCGGCGAAATCCGATGGCGGTGGCGTGGGGGTGGGCTTCGCCCAGCTGCACAACCTGGACGAGGCGGTGGGCAGCGGCGGCGAGGAGGACGGGGAGCCCGGGGGAGGCGGCTGCGGCGGCGGCGGAGACGGCAACGAGCCCGGCGAAAGCAGCTCGCTGCACATCTGTCACTGCTGCAACACCTCCTCGTGCTACTGGGGCTGCCGCTCCGCCTGCCTGCGCTCCCTTCTGGGCAAGAAGCCGCGCCGCAGCGCCGCCGCCGCCGACGGGGGGGACCAGCCGCTGCAACCACCCGCGGCCGCCGGCGCCGACCGCCAACCCCCGACGCCCTCGGCCGCGCGGCCACAGCCTCCGCCGCCGCAGGTGGAGCGGCCGTGGCTCGACTGCCTGTGGATCGTGCTGGCGCTGCTGGTCTTCTTCGGGGACGTGGGCACCGACCTGTGGCTGGCCCTCGACTACTACCGCAAGGGGGACTACGGCTACTTCGGGCTGACCCTCTTCTTCGTGCTGGTGCCGTCGCTGCTGGTGCAGAGCCTGAGCTTCCGCTGGTTCGTGCAAGACTACACGGGCGGCGGGCTGGGCGCCGTGGAGGGGCTCAGCAGCCGAGGCCCCCCCATGATGGGGGCCGGCTACGGCCGCCCGGGTGCTGTGGGCTCGGCCACTCCGGGGGCGCAGCGCCTATGCCGCCTCTCCGTGTGGATCTGGCAGTCTGTCATCCACCTGCTGCAGATGGGGCAGGTGTGGAGGTAAGAGCACTGCGGGGGTGGGGGCGGGGGCCCGGCCCGTAGCCCTGCGGAGGGCCGGGCGGGCGAGGCCGGAGCCCTACGGGGCGTGCTCCGCCCTGGAGGTGCTTCGCAGGTGGGCCCCTCAGACGGGCCCGGCCCGGGGTCTTGAAGGAGGGGTTTGCCGCGCACTTCCCCTGGCGTCTCAAAAACCATTTTTTTAAAAATCTGGAACCGTGGCCACGCCTTTTGGCCCAGGGAGGCCCACGTCCCGCTGTTTGTCCTCATCCTTGGTGCGCACTTCTCAGAGACCCTGCCTCATCTTTGCTCTTCGCTCCATCTCTGTAGACCTCTGTTCTCCCGCTGTCCTGGGTATGCCGGGGTAACCAGCCCCATAGAGCTTTTTATCTGCACTCCAGCTCTTCTCCTGGGGCGGCGGGGCGGGTGTGTGTGGGGGGGGGGGGGGGACCTTCCTTCTTCCAGCCGGTTTGCACTCGGTTTTGTCCCCCGGTGAGACATCTTCCCCTCTTCCCATGTCTTCCCTACGCAGTGGCCTGTGTGGGGCCCTGTACAAACCCCCTTGCTGTCTCTTTATTTAGCACTCCTTTATTCCACGCCCCCTTCCCCCCCCCCCCTTCCTGCAATCCCATCCACTGCAAAAGACTCCAAACTGCTGTCCTCCTTGAAGGAAAAATGACTTTTTTTTGCTGGATTAGACGTGCCCTTTTCTTAGTGACAGGTAAAATTGTGTAGTATGTGATGCGTGTGTTTGTTTTTAATGCTCACCTCTACAAAATCAGTTAGCCATCTAGACACCTATTCTGGTGGTACCTTGGGTTTGGTAGCCAGGCCAGGGCGTAGGTGATTTTCAATCACACAAGCCCTAAGGGCCCTCGGCCCCTTCCCCTTTTGTAATTTCCCCTGTGCCAGGTGAGTCTCTCAAACACCACTTGCAGCTATTCTTTTTGCCACCAGCCTTAAATGATCTATTAAAACCTTGGTAAATCTGTGCTCCCAGACTTAAATCAGCTTAAGAGTATTCTGGGAACAGTGAGTTGTAGGTAAGAGCATTTGCAAGAGAAAAAATGCATTACTGAAGATGAATTACACAGAGCTCCTCAGGTACCTTGCTTCTGCGAGAAGACATTCTGCCTAGATTGCCCTGACCCTCCCTACCTAGTAGGAGATTTTAGGTGCTCAGTGTTTCAGTAAACCGAGATAAAATTCGTCCTTTGAATTGTTTGTGCAGATCTCTATTCAGAATTTTAAATGAAAACGTTTCAGAAAGCATGGGATTGAGTTACTGAAATCTTGAAAGTGAATGTGGAGAACTTTGTGTTACAGAATTTGCATGCAAATTCCGAATAGGGGCATGTGAGCGCTTCTTGGTTTTCCTGGTCCATCCAGAGTTGTTTGCTGGTGTTCCTGGATTAAACCAAGAAAGCTTTTTTCTCGCTATATTTGTTTGCAGGTAATTTGTGTTCTGCTTATACGTTTATAAGAAGAAGAGGGAATTAAATAGAGAAAAATGATGGTTGACTTTTAGCTATTTTGAGCATAGCTTGGGGGTCAAGCAAAATTTTGAAATATGTTTTGAATTTGAAATTTAAGCCTAAACCACCCCTAAACACCCAAGTCTATACAGAATCAAAGGCAGTGTGTTTGATATTAAGGATCCCTGTTTTGATTTCTTGCAGGTTGATGAGTAAAGGAATAAAGGGGGAAAGGGACAAAAACTGTGGGGAAGAGAAAGATTTTGACATAGTAGTAAAATTTAACAGCATGCATTTAATAACTGGGCTCCTGCTGAACAAGTCCCAGTCACTCATCTCTCTCCATGTCTTAGACTCCTACGTGTGGGCCATCCAAAGCTTGGTGTCAGGTTAAAAGTCCTGAGAGAATTGTTTCTAATGTAATCCACCCAAGCTATTTATTAGTAGTAAGCTTTGGTACGTAATGAAATTGGAGTTCAGTATCACAAAATTTTTAGGCAGAATAATTTTCCCTCAGTCGACCTAAATCTTAAATGTATTTGGGCAAAGTAGAAGAGTCCAGATTTTGGAACAAATCGACAGGTACATTTTAAGTGTAAATTTAGCCTTTGCAGTCATTTAAAAGAGGGTAGTGCATTATTTTTCAAGACCTTCAGTGAGCTTTCAAGGTCTACAGTGGTACATGTATATGACACCTGTGATTTTAGTATGTCTGAGTTGTTTTAGTCTTTTTTTCAAGATTAGAACATATGTCTAAATATTCCATTGTTTTAAAAGTACAATGCACTAAAAGACATGTTAATTCAGCAAGGTTATTTATTCCAATGTAGCAGTACTTCAAAAGAAATATTTACTGAGGAAAGATTTTATTTTTTTAACTTTTTCCAGTAAGCTGATTTTGCTTGAAATGCTCTAGAAATAAGGTCTGCTCTTTAATACCTGCTAGGCATGTGGCTTGCATGGAAATCATTCATATGTGAAAAGCGTTGGAGAAAGGTTTCTGGTCTTTTCTTGTTTTAAACCCCTGGTAAACTACTTGTTAGTGTGTGTAAACATACATCATCTCATTTTTGAATGCGGATCCTTTGGAGTTGCGGTTGCACCCTTATCAGTATTTGTTACTTGCATTTTGCTCTTCCATGTGGTCATGTGATACAAAGGTTAAGGTGTAGGAATTAAGTCATTGATTTGAGCCACATTTGTGAGAAATGATGTTGGTGAAGTTGTACATCCTCAAAACTGATTCCATTAAACCATGAATGCCTGTCTCTTCACATGCTTTTGTTTTTTAAATGTAAGATTACTTGACTCTTGCTTGGACAAAGCATAGTGCTTATTTAAGAAAACTTTGTTTCCTTTTATAGTAAGGTGGTAAACTTCTTTTGATGTTGCCTTTCCTTTCCAGATGGAAAATACTGGACATCTCTTTCACCAAATGACTTTGCAGAATGTAGGAAAGTATTTGTGGCTGGGCCAGAACTGGAGCATGGAAGGGTAGTCTGTAGGGTGGTTGGATTTCATGGACCTCCCTTTGCACAGCGCTGCTGTGATTAGGTCTGTTGAATGCATTCTGTATCCTAGTTACTTATCATGTGACTTCCTGTGTAGCTTTATGTGCTTCGGTTCAGTACAGTGTATTGTTATTAGAAAGTGAGAACATTTTCTTGGAGGATTAGATCTTAGGAACGTTTTGATTTAGTTTGCATACTGCACTGTTGTAAGTTTCCCTTTAGCATATTGGCCTTTCTTTGCTTTTGTGCTACCTTTAGAGGGTCCTTGAGGGTGTTCTCTGCAGTCTAGAAGCAACAGTTCTTTGAAATCTCATCTAATGTCGTGATGTCACAGCCAAATCATTAATCTCCCTTTTTATTTATATATTTTTATGAATGTGCTTTCACCCTTCGATTTTACAAGGTAAAAGAGGAATTTATTTAAAATCTTAATGGTACTTGCAGTTTTTAAAGTGAACATCAGCTTTCCTTTCTCTTGGGAGAGCAGATGGGGTATTTTATTTCTTATTTTTATAGGTATCTTATTTCTAGAGGGTAGCCTTCAAGGGAGAAAAAAGAAAAAGGTGTTTCAGGTGTTACAATGGCATCATCAATCTGCGAATAGTCTAAAGCTTTGATTTAGCATTTTTTTGTTTGTTTGTTTCAAGACTTTGGTGTAATATAGAAACATAGCTCTCCGTATAATCAGCAAATGGGGCTGGGCTGGTGAAGAGGTAAAGATTCTTTTTTAATTACTCCCACTCCCCATGTAGAGATACTTGGTATAGTATGGGGCTTTGTTCCTGTTAAATATTTTACAATAGTGCTTCTTAACTTGGGCTGAGATAGAACCTACTACAGCTTTAAAAAAAAAACAAAGAAAGAAAAGCTCTAGCATTGCTGGACCCACTGAAGAAGAATCTCAAGGTGGCACCTAAGGCAGTCTTATTTTTAGAAGCTCCACAAGTGGTCAGATGGGCAGCTGGGTTTGAGAAACACATTTAGAATTGGGTCTCAGGCTTGTTTCATTTGGAGGTGGTTATTGGATTTGTGTTCTTAATAAATAGGATGGAACAGTTGGGAATGGAATGATGTGGTACTGTGAAGTTTGGTTCTTGGACAACACTGTAACAAAATAACTTCCCCAAAACATGAGTGTCTAAAAGCACCTGAGGCGTATACACTTTTTAGGCGTATATGCTCTTTAGGTATATGCACTTAAGGTACTCAGTGTTTTTTTTTCCTTTGAGCCCAAGTATGCATCTCATTCTAAAAGGATTCCTAAATCCAAAGCAGTTTTCAACAAACATAGCCCACTTCTCTGCCTTTTATGTAATTCCAATAGTCCTTTTATGATTATGTTGAATATAAAAGGTATATTAATTTTAATTTTGAAATGATTCTCCTAAGTAGGCTTGTGGTAAACATAATTGGGATTACAAGAGGTGTTGATTAAGTGATCTGTAATGTCCCTCTAGCTCTAAGATCTTGTGATTTTAAGAAATTCATTGGTGTGGGGACAGGGTGCTAGTTATGGTCACATTAAAAGATTGTATAGATATATTTGTGTGTCTGTCCAAAGGGGGCTTCACATGCCTGCCTATTACTGGGTGGGAATCTCAATACTGGGAAAATGTCATTGTTTTTCATTGTATCCATAAATTTAATGGAATTCTGGTTCAAAAAAAATTCAATGGGATTTTTTGAGGGGAAACTTGAGAAACATTGATCTAAGTAAATGTGCTTCAGTAATAAAAAAAGAATTTGGAGAAGTGCTGAGACTTACCTTATCAAAAAGTAGATGTGCTGTAAAGTGTTAATAATTTGAAGAGCGTACCACTGACAGAGGAATTAAGCCAGATACGTAGTGAAGCGGAGAAGCGTGTAACAAGTTGACAGGCTTGTGGGAACCTAGACAGTAATGGTGGCATTTCTAATCAGTGAATGGAGAAAGATTCTTTAACTAGTGATATTGAGGCAGTTGGGATGGGAAGTTGATCTATACATCAACAAAAATTCTGAAAGAATGGAAGATACAATCAAAAACTGTAAAAACTCTAGAAGAAAGTGTAGGATAGTAATTTTCTGATCTTGCAATGGGCAAGGCCCTTTGATATCAAGGAAGAAAGGGACAAATTTAACAATGTAAAGTCTCATCTAGGTTATCCCCCTCCCCACCTGAAAAATTATAGAAAAATATGCTTAGTTGTGAGTTAAATTTACAAAAGGAGCCCCTTCCTAAAGGAGAGTGACTATGAAGAGGACATCTCTGAAGATTATTTCTTATTTTAGAGTGACTAGAAACAGTAAAAACTTGATATTTATGGTGAATTTTTAAGGCAAGGTAGTGAAAAAAAGGGCATACTTTGAGTAAAAGTGCAACTAGTGATGAAGGATAGTTACTGCCAGAATGATCTAGAAATAAAACCTCAAAATCAGTATTACAGAAGTCTGGTAGTCCAGAAATCTAACAGGCACATGTCAGAAATCACAAGCAGTTCATTTCTGTTTTTTAACATCATTTGCTTGATTCTTCAAACTTTATCCATAAAGTCAGTTAGTTAGTCTCTTATGTATTGGATAAATGCTGGACTGTTGGAAAGATTCTGTGGGATGCACAACGAAATAAACCCTGTCTTAAATGTCGCTATTTTCAGTATAGGCTGGTTTGCTTTTATATATATGCTTTGCTGTCTGCAGTTTTGTGGCTAAAACTTTAGTTTACTTCCAGAATAGTCTGTTTACTTAGTTTCTTTCCAGAAATTCTGGATTTCTTATTTGGCTTTAAAAGAGTTAAAAAAATTTTTAAAATCATGAAAATATAGCCTTATTTAAAAAGTTCAGCGACTTTTTAATTTTAATTTTATTTCTTAAAATCCTCACCCAAGGATATGTTCATTGACTTTTGAGAGACAGGAAGGGAGAAAGAAACATCCATCGCTGTGAGAAACATACATCAGTTGCCTCCTGTATGCATCCCGACTGGGGATCCAGCTACAACCTTTTGGTGTATGGGGACAGTGCTCCCCCTAACTGAGCCACCTGGCCAGGGCAGAGTTTAGCAACTTTTGACTGTTACCTGAAGAATTCTACCGTTATTCATGACTATTGGAGATATTAAAAAAAACAAAACCACAGGACATTTCGTGGTATGAAGGGAACATCGGAGTTGAGAAATCAGGTTTATCATTATATAAGTTTAAAAAAAAAATCTCTGGTCTTAGTTTCCTCATATTTATCAAATGAGGAGTTAGACTGATTGATGTTTAAGGTCTCTTCAGTTTTGAAAAGTATTATGGTGTTGGTGTTAATGCTCTGAAGTTTTAAAGACGGAATTTTAGACTCTAATTTGAATAATTAAAATATTTAAAAATGTAAAGGCTTCCCAGGAACTGCTTTGAAGTCCCATTATGTATTATTTTGACTTGTTATTAAACAAATTCTCAGTATTTTTAGTTACTTAGCTACCTGTAGAGGCAATTTTATACATCTCTCTCGGTGTTAAAATTTATAGTAGATTAGACTTCTTAAGAAACTTTTTATGCTGCTTTATTAGCTTATTTTGTGAATTTACAATTTCAGGTAAAATTAAAGTATTTTAAAATGCTCATTTTTTGTAGTTTTCTGTTTTAATTTTTTACTGTTAGATTAAGCTACAGCAATGCATTGTATCTTAAGTAACACACTTTGGAGGTTTTTCTGAATTGTTTCCTGAGATTTATTTATTTATTGGGGAAGAACTTCAAAATCACCTACTGTAGCCCCGGCCAATGTGGCTTAGTTGTTTGGGTGCCGTCCCACAAACCGAAAGGTAGTGGATTTGATTCCTGGTCAGAGCACATGCCTAGGTTGTGGGTTTGGTCCCAGTTAGGGTGTGTGCAGGATGCCCTGTTCGATGTTTCACTCACATACTGATGTTTCTCTCTCTCTCTTTCTTCCTCCCTCCCCCTCTAAAATCAATAATTCTCAGGTGAAGACAGAAGACATTGTAAAAAAAAATCTCCCACTGCAATTTAGTGTTTGCTCTGCATTCTCCAACTTTGAAAAGTTAGTGTTAGTTAATTTTTTTGAATAAAAAGATAGCTTTATTGTCAGTTGTGAGCTGTTTTAGGAAATAATACTATCTGAATTTTCTTGTTTTTTGTTTTTCTTAGCTTAAGGTGTAGGTACTACTTTGATTAAAGTTTAGTTTTGGGGAAAGGTGGGATTCACTTGGAGGATTCAGTGAATATTGTTACAGTGACATTAGTACATTTCTGTGTAAAATTCAACCTTAGTTTTTTGCTTTCTGTATGTATAATGTGGTTAGAGCATGGTATACCACATTATTTTAATATACCTTAAAAGAAACCACAGTGTTCTAAGGTATTTTACATATTGCTAACAAAAAGTTTCTTCTTGTATAGGGTGTGGGAAAAGTAGGTTTACAGTTGTATCCATTCTCAAATACAACAATTAATAAATAAGAATTAACTTTCACGAGTAGGTTTACAGTTGTGAATTCTCAAAACTGTTTATTCTTGTATTTATTAATTATTATATTCGAAAGTGGATACAACTGTAAACATACTTTTGACCCACGCTGTATATCACTTTTATCCTGAAATATCACACGAGGGATTTTTAAAATAACTTGTTTTGAGAGTAGCATTTTTGACTTTTTTTTTTAATTTGAGGAAGCTATTTCTGTTTTATCTTGGTTGTCAGTTTCTAGAACGTGCATTGTATGTTCATCACACATTTCTGGGAAGAAATTTGAGTATTTATGTCACAGAAAGGTAAACACAACAGATATTTCTCAGTACTCTTGGAAGGGAGATAGAGTTGGTAATTACTGATAACCCTAGCTGCCTGCTTTTCAGCAATCATACGTACGTGAGATAGAAACTACCCTTTTTTACCATTATGCCTCCTTTTTGTTCCATCTTAAATATACTGGGAACATGAAGACAGAGGGCAGAGGTGAGGAAGACACTAAAGCCATGGCAGGGAAGCTTGCCAGTGAAGCAGCGCTGGCGGGGACTGAAGAGTCCCGGCCCGTCCGCCAGCAGACTCCACTTTCTCTCCTCAGCCTTCCCTGGAGTGGTCAGAGGAGCCTGTGTGAGAGCAGGCCCGGGCTTGTCGAAATGTGGGTTTATGGGTCTGCTACAGGCTTCCAGAATCAGAGTCCTGGGGCCTGGAACCAGGTTATGTGTATTATGGAGACTTTCAATCACACAGAGAAGTAGAAAGAGCAGTCTGTTGAACAACTGCACTCAGTAATTAGCATAGCTTTATCAGGGTTGTGTGTTTGACATGTGAGGTGTCTCTGCTTACTTCAAATAGTGGTACATAATTAGGGTAATTCTGCATAGCTACAATATCATTACCCCATCTATGAAAATTAACAGTAATCCCATAATTATTCCACAGTTCTATAAAATCTTCCAGTAGTTTCTTCACATTCCAGTTTGCCCGGTTGTCTTCAGCAATGCCTTTTATAGTTTGTCTCACCTGCAAAAAGAGATTTAATCAAAAATCATGCATTGCCTATATGTCTCTTTAACTCTAGAACAATCTTACATGTTTTCCCTGTTGATTACATGTGGACCTTTGCAGATTCTTGGCCAGTCTTTTGTTCCATATGTTCCACATTCTGGAGTGCCTAATTGTTTCCTGTGTGTGTCATCTGCCTCTGTACTCCAGGTAAACTGTGTAAGTTGCACCTAGGGTCTTGCTTCTATCCAGGCTACATATATCAGTCAGACTACTGCTTTATGTTTCATATTTACATCATACCAGTAGGCACATGATGCCTGATTCATCCTACTGTTAGTGATGCTAAATCTGTCTCTTGGTTAAGGCTCCAACAGCCATATTTCTCTTTATGAAGGTACATTTTCCTACTTGCAATCAGTAACTCATGGGGTGATACTTTGACAAGGTGTCACTATCCTGTTTCCTAACAACCTTTACCTAATGATTTTAATGGCCATTGAGAATCCTTGCTTGAATCAACTATGACATTGTTGGTGGGAGATTAAATTGTATTGTAAACCAGTTCTGTAGTAATTCTTACCTTCTCCAGAGTTTGAAAGCCATTCGCTCTACTGGAATCAGGACCTGAGAGAAAAACGTTCTGTCCTGAAGAAGTTACTGTGTGACTCCAGGCACTGGTGTGTGTTCAGTGGGTTGCCAGGAGAGTTTAAACTTCCTCCTTCTTTTGGAGGAACGGCTCTGAAGTTTATGCCTCTTGTGTTCCCTGTGTGTGATAGTAACACACTGAAGTGAGGGCAAGTAGCAGTGTTGGGAGAGTGGAAGAGACAGGTACAAATCACTAAGGAGGAAGGGAAACTATATTGAAAATACTGTTTCTACAAATATTGTCTCATTTAAATTTTCATGTTTTTCATGCCCATTTCACAGATGAAGGAATGGGTGTAGAGAGGTTAAGTAATCTGAAGTCACTGGTATATCTGGTGGAGGAAGGTTTTGAAGCCAGATTTAACTGATGGTAAAATATGTGAAGTTTTTCTACACTAGACTTCTTTTGTAATGATCAGGAGGCTGTTCTCACTAATTACTGTGCTTTGCTTTGGAACTTTGCTGCTCTGGCTTATTGAAAGTGGAGGAATGATATTCTTGAATCACTGGGGCATCTTGATGAACAAGCTGAAGTTCTTTGAGACCTGCGGTTTTCAGTCTAATGTATTAAACTCCAGAGAATAGGCTTATGACTCTTTTAGTTGATTATAGCTGCTAATGTGATTCAGACAGCTGAGTAGCACCACTAGGTGTCTGTATCCTGAGGAAATTGTGTTCAGTACTTTACCCTTAATCTCTCTCACCTTCCAGTTCTGTGATTTCCACAATACAGAAAGAATGTATAGGGCTGACAGTGCCCTCTTGGCCACTCTGTATTCCTGCAGGTCCCACCTAAATGCTGTACCCACATGTTGGTGGGTTCTCTGTTGACCTGTTGGAAACACCAGGAGCACCAGCAGCTCTTTCCTTAAGGGTATTACTTGGGGAGTCAGATATTTGGGTTCCATCATAAGAGATTATGATCCAGTATGTCTAGGATGGGCCTTAGAACCTACTATATATATTTTAAAAGCCTGTGTTTTCAGTAAGTTTCCCAAACAGTATACAGACAGATGAGAACCATAGTTGTATCGGTGGATCACTCCCACTGTTTACAGTGGTAGTCCTCAGGAAAGAGGAGTTTGTGTTAGGACCATTTGGGAGGATTTTTTCAGTGTAAGCACTAGGTATATCAGAGGTAGAGGTGGGATGTATAAAGGAAGCTCTGTTGACGATTTATTGGAGCACCAGTGTTTAGACAGTCTGTGATCAGACCTTACTCTTAGCTGGAATGGGTTGGCAGAAGTGTTTATCAAATAATAGTCATTTTTACCATATACTATGGCATGTGAGTTGTCATACGCTATACTTAAGATTTAGAATACTGTAAAAACATTTAACATTAAAACTCTATGGAATATAACTGAATATTCTTTTGACTCAGAAGCTTCTTTAGAAGTTTGAAGTACTTCAAGGTCATTATTAACACGAATGATCACTGTTGGTGTTTTAGAAGTGCCAGGTTAGAGGTATTTTACTGTGTTGGGGAAATTGATATTCAGTTGAGAGTGAATTTCATGTCTCAAATTTTCAGAAATGTTATATTTGTTGAAATCGGTGCCAAGGATAGAATTCCTAAAAAGAAACTGGTTAAATGACAGGGGAGAAGTGACCTAATAGGTATTAAAATGAGTATCATTAGAGACAGAAGTGAAGGGAGCAGAGAAGAAAAATGACTCACCTGCGTTTGGTTTGATGACTTCATGGCGTCAACTAGCTGGGAGGGGGATGGGGAGAGGCCTCACAGTGATTAGCTCTACTCCTTCATGCGGGTGAGGACACCTAAAGTCTACACACGCCAGACCAACGTCCCTTTGAGCTCCTGCTAGGAATGTGCTCTGGCGGTGGTGAGAAAACCCAAGCTCCTGGGGGAAGCTTAGGGGTCAGATACCCCAGAAGAGGCAGTGGCTGGCAGAGATGGGACACAACGCATAGGGGCAAGCATAGTACAGACCAGGTTGGCTCTTCTGTGATTCTGGATCAAAATGAGCAAAACTCCAAATCTGTCGGTTGTGTGGTCATAAGGAATACAGCTTTGGAGTTCTCTGTCAATTAATAGTAGTTATAAATAGCCCTGTATGTTTAGGATGCTGCTATTTTGCCTTCTGTAAGTCAGTTTTCATCAAAGCTGACTCTGAAGGGAAAGGTTATGCCTTCCAATAAAGAATTTATATATTCAAAATTTAATCTCAAATGGTTTTGCTTAGACCTAATGGATGATGATATGTATGCCCTTGGATTGGAAGAAAAGAGAAGCCACATAAAGGATCATTTAATACTCTGCAGATTAAACAAAAGTTATCAAAATGAAGCTGAAGTTAAAAGCAATTACATTGCAAATTTGGAAAAAGAGAATTAGAATGTGTTTTTAGTGTTTTTGGACTGTATTTGAGGCTTCCTCTATTTGATAGGTGCCACATAATTTTTAGGTAGTTTTCAGGGTGTTGTAATCTGGGATTAAATGAGATGGTGAGTGGAGCCCTCTGAGGTTAGAGTCGTCTTGCCCAC
This sequence comes from Macrotus californicus, assembly GCA_007922815.1. Lineage (NCBI taxonomy): Eukaryota > Metazoa > Chordata > Mammalia > Chiroptera > Phyllostomidae > Macrotus > Macrotus californicus. Next base: position 2,242 of record VMDR010010305.1, on the reverse strand, counting down.
TTGCCTGGCATTTGCAGCTCACCATCACAGTTCGTGTATGCTCCTATCTGCCGTGATGTGATGTATGTATTCCTGAAAACCTCTCATTTTGAAAAGTCACACGAAAAGTGATAGTGCTGTGGAAAATGCGGGGAGTAAGGTGGGGCTGCTTCAGACTGCGTAATTCTGTAACCACAGCACTGACGAACACGGTGACAGTCCAAACAGAAATGCTAGCACAGTAGATGGGTGACATGCACTCAGTGTCACACCTCGATGATTCCGGGCCTCATTTTACCTTGGGACATTGTTTTTTCTTCTTCGATATGTTGATTCTCGTAGGTATTAACTTCTGCAGGAGGCTGTTTTCCCCACAGTTAAAGCTCTGATCCAGGGAATAGCCTTCATGCATGCCCACAGTGTCACTAGGTAGTGAGAAACATAGTGGGTATTGAAGCCACGAAATCACCTGTCACTGCTTGTACCCAAGTGGGGTACTTTGGTAAGGTTCTCGCTGTTTTTTTAAGTCTTCAAACACTCTTCCTCCTAATCTTTCTCGTTATTTGTGAAAATCTTGCCCTTGGTAGCTTCAAACATTAACATGCTGGGAAGACTCACTCTTGAAACAGCAGTCTTTCCCCATTACGCTGTTGTCCTTTGCATTTTGCAAGTCACGTGTGAAGGAACCCATGTTAGAGAGCACGCGTTGTGGCATAACTGACATGTTTTTGAATCTGTGATGGTGTCAAGATGCACCTCTTGAAAATGTCAAGGTTCTGTTGTTTTGGAAAGTTCCAGTTTTGGAGACACTACAGCGTTTCAAGGTTAAGTGAAATTTATTGCTCTTCTCGTGCTTTGTTGGCCCTCACATACAATAAAGAAGTGAGGAGGGGCTGTTTCAACCCACTTTTACAATTCTGCTTCTGTAACAGTCATTGGAGGGAGTATGGTAATGTCTCAATGCTGCATCAGCACTTGAACTACATACATGGAGTAGGAATGGTTTTGAATTTTGGTTCATTTGAAATGTGAGCACAGGGCGACTTTAAATTAAAATTCATCTGAGCATACAGTAAACAGGAAAAAGTGCAACAGTAGCCAGTTGTCAAGGAAAAGACTGATGGGTAGAATAAACAGACAGCTTACAGCAATATAAACAATCTGTTTTCGTAGGTTTTTTTCCCTTTTTTTTCAAGGAAGCTTGGGAGAACTTCTGAGTTAAGTAGAAGTTAGCTAAATATGAAAGGCAGCCAATATACCACATGCCTGTTAGTGACAATTACAATTTGTTTTCTCAGCTGTAATAACAATTTATGTGGCTTAACCCAATAGAAATGCCTCTCTACTGTGAGTGGTCCTGGCTGATGATGGCTTTGACAGCCTTGAGGGGCTCAGCACCCTTACTCAGCATTCAGCAGTGAGAGGAAAGACAGTTTAGAGAAAGCATCACTGCTTCTTAAAAGCCATAACTCGAGGCGACACAGGTCACTGGTGCCGGCACTCCATTGTGGGGAAGTAGCTCTGCGACCACGCCCAGGTGGAGGGCAGCTGGGAAACGCAGCTCTGCCAAGGCAAGAGCTTTGTGGGGTTCTGTGCCGAGACCAGGTCCCCTCAGCTTGAGGGCGGTTTGTGTGCGGGTGTAGAATGTAATTGCTGTCGATTAAAGGGTAAACGAGACCATTTCTCTTCAGAACTTTGATTTATGTTTTAATTCAATCTTTTACAGTTTGGGAGCCATGTCAGACCTCTGTCTTACTGTGTCCTTTAAAAATATAAAAACCATTCTTAGCCTGAGGGTCATACAAAAACAGGCCAACCTCTATTTTACTTGGTCAGATAAAACAAATATTTAAATTAGTTCTTAAACATATAACTAAGTTTAATTATTTTAAGTGTGATCCATACTAAATTAAAATGTAATGAAATAATGCTAAAGTTTTAACTAATTGTTCTTCAGATGAAATTGCACTGAGGTAAAATGGCATTCATAGATTAAATAAAAATTAGTATGGTGCTTGTGCCTGAGCCTTGTCAGTGTTCCAAGGTTTAAAAAATAGTTCATCAGGTGTAGGACAGTTTGGAACATGGGACCAGCTGATGTAACGAACGGAACCATGTCCTGAACGTAGGACGTTGTCCGGCACTGCTCCCCAGGTAACCACTGTCCAAAGTCACTCCTGTTTTTCATCTGCTAGCTGTACAGGCCACCAATTGTATAACCTCAAAACTGTGCAAAATTCATGCCTAAATTTGGAAGTTTATG
>VMDR010010304.1:0-31110 GCA_007922815.1 Macrotus californicus | reverse complement strand
CTAGATATTACAGGGGTGTATCTTCCTGGTGCTAGAACCCTGGACTGTGCAGTCTGGCCCAGAGCTGGATTGCTCACTCCCAAGGTATCCTTCCCAATTTTTATCCACCACACTTGAATGTGGGACCACCTGTTTCATCACTGCCTCTCCATGGCACACCATCTCTTTGCCTCTCTGCCTGGACTCTGAGCCTTTGCCCTCCTACCTGTCTAGATGAATGTGACTTCTTTAAACTCTTGGTTGTTGGACTTCCATACAGTTCTATTTTCTGGCAGTTCTGGGTGTTACTTGTTTTGAGGTTAGTTGTAATTCTTCTGGTTCCATGAGGAAGCTAAGCATGTCTACCTACACTTCCATCTTGACCAGAAGTCGACACCAGTGTTTTAGATAAACTTTAGACATGCCTCTGAATTCAAGGGATTTGATTCCAAACAATGCTTTAGACCTCTCCTCCATCCCACACCATGGTGCATATTTTAGGAAAAAGGATCCATGTGTTCACTCCATTTCTTTTCATTTTTGCTTTGTTTATAACTTAGATTAATTTTGAATCTCTTGTACCTGGACTCCTATGAAAATTTCAATAAAGCAAAAATGATTACAATTGGATTGCTCTTAGAAACTGAGATGCCATTTTCCCCCTGGAGCTAGGTTCAGCATCTAAATAAGATGGGGAGACCCAAACCCTGCATATAAGCCTTTTAAACAAGGCACAGTGGGGATACCTCAGTTTGGATCCATAAATACAAAACAGGAAAACTTAAATGGATTTTTATCTACAATTAAAAAAAATACAATATAGATTTGATCATACCTTAATTTTTCATTTCCATCTGAACTTTAATTTTACTTAAATTTTCTTCTGACAACTCTCCAAAGGAATATTTAAGTGACACAGCATAATGCTGCAGATTATTCATATATCAGCCCTTAGGCTACCAAGGAAGGCTTCATCATCTCAGAGTGAGTTTTATTGGAATCTGTAGCTCACAAAATAATTGCTTTCTGACAGCCCCTGTGCAGTAGAATTTAAAGGCTTAAGTTTTGGGAGAATTTACACATTGGTAGCATTCTCTACTATACCTTTTAGGAACATTAAATCAGCAGGCTCCCCTGTGATATTCCTGTGGGAAGGTGTTAGGTAATCCTTTGCATTTATCTCTGGATAGGTGTGTGGGGCTTGGAACAGCCCTTGTTCCTGTCACTCCTTTAACCAGATTGGGTGAGTGGAAAGCAGCAGCTATACCCTTTGTTCCAAGGTTCTTACAAAGGGGAGATCAGTCTGTCTTAGTGATGTACACAGGAATGTGAAGTCCCATCCCAGGGCTGCTGCAAAGATCTAATTGTGCTTTGTTTATTTGTGTGTTCATTCGTTCATTTATTTGTTCATTCATTCAATCATTCATCAAACAAATATTTGTTAAGTACCAACTATTGCCAGACACTCTTCTAAGTCTTGGGAACATAGTAGTGAATAAACCAGACATTGTTACTCCCTCATGAAGCACATGGGCTAGCAGAGAGGAGAGAAATTAAACATACAAATCCATCATAACTGATGATGAGAGGTGTGAAGAAAATCACATGTCTGTGGAAGATAAATTTCAGCTTAGACCTGGAGAATGGTTGGAAGTTAGCCAGACAAAGGAATTTTCCTTTGCATTTTCCCTATTCCCAATAATTTTGAATCTCTTCATGGGGTTGTTGGAAACTTAGATATGGTTTCATGAAACTGGCCTCTTCATGTCTTTTCCTTGTTTTTCAACGAGTTGTCTTTTGCTTATTAATTTGGAGGAGGTTTACTTTTCACAAGGAGGTTTTAATCCACATGTAGTTTGTATGCTTTTCTCCAGGTGGGCTTGCCAGTGGGCTGGGGTGAGTGATAACTGCCTTGTGTGGAGAAGTCTGACCTGCTGGCCTCACAGAATACTGGTTTGGTCATGTTAGTCTGGGCCCGAGCCGGCGTGATGTGTTTTGGAATCTGAGTGGGGCCCGTTTTCCCTGCTACACTGAGTTATAGAAACTGGGGCTTATATTGAAAAGAAGTCAAGCTATGCTATCCTGAGCCTGGCACTCCATGGGCTTCTACTGTAATCAGTGAAATCCTAGGGGGGGATTCATCCCATGGGGTCTCCGAAACATCTGGTTTCTATTTTTCATGGGATGGGGACAGGGAGGTGTTTACTTCTATGGAGGATAACAGATGGGGGGGGCTCGTAGTAAACATTGGGGTGCTGTTTTTCTTCTCAACGTTGTATCACATATTTCCCATGATTTTTAAAAATACCATACTTTTACTTCATTGATTAACAAGACAAAGCAGCTTTCAGAAGCCTGCTGTTGAGAGCTGTGAAATTTTATCAACTCTTTCTTCTTCACATTTCTGCCCTTGCAGGAAATTTCTCGTGAAAATGAAGGCCAGAGAGAAAGAAATGGGGAATCCCATTTCATTGTTTCTTTTGGGTGTCAGAAATACCCTGGGCAGGAAAGACAAACACCTGTGATGCTATCCCCTCCCACTGTGCACTGTGCAGACATCACTAATCGAGCCCAGCCCCTGTTCTGGTGAAATCGTTGGGATCCTTGTCCATGCAGCATTTTAGGAAGTCATTGTCAGTGAGTTGGAGCTGGCATGTAAATGGCAATATCTTTGCCTTCCCTCACTAGACTTCTTTCCGTCTTAGTTTCCTACTCCAGCTAGGTGCCTCCTGAATCTCTTTAGCCTAGAATTTTCCAAGAAACACAAATCTGACAACAGGGTTTTGAGGTCAAATAAATTGAGGAAATGCTATACATTGAAATCAGTCAAGGATATCTGTATCCCCAGAGTGAAGCAATGTGCATAATGTGGTTCAGTTTTTTGAAAATAGTGCCTGTTGAAATCCTAAGAAACATGGAGTTTGCTATCAAAAATGGTGCTCTATTTATTCATCAATTAAAGAGATATTTATCAGGCACCTATTCTGCACACAATAGTGTTCTTGGTGATAGGTGCTCTAGAGAAAAATAAACCAGAGAAGGAGGACGGCAGATTGCAGGCTTGAGAGGTTTCGATGTCAGTAAGTTGGTCAGGAATGAAAGAATGATGTCGGGACATGCAGGACATGAGGGAGTGAAACATGTCGATGACAGGGAAAGACTCGAGGGACAGAGAGAGAGGCAGGTGCAAAGGCCCTGAGATGGAAGCATTTTGGTTGTGCTCAGGCAGAGCGACGGGGCTCGTGTGGCTTCAGTGGAGAGAACAGGGGTGTATTCGCTGAGGAGGGTGGGAAGGTTGCTCAGGGACTTGGCCATTGAATGGACTTTGGCTTGCTGGCTTTGAACGCAGAAGCAGCATAATTTAACTTCCACGTTAGGGTTCGGAACTGTTTGAGGCAGCAGGGTGGACAGGGTGTGCAATGAGGAAGCCGTTGTAGTAACTGAGGAGGGAGATGATGGTGGTTTGGGCCAGTGGAGATGGTGAGCAGCGCTAAAATTCTGAATGTATTTTGGAGGTGGGATTTCCTGATAGATTGGTTGTTAAATGATGGGGTAGTAACAGAGGTCCCTCCAGGGTTTTGGCCTGAGCAATTGAGGATGGAGTTGTTATTATTTGAGATAAGGAAGATTTAGGGAAAAAAAAAAAACAGTTTTATTTCCTGGGGCAGGGAGGGAGAGGATAGGATTGGAAGGATGTGAAGAGTTTATCTCCAACATAAGTTTGAGATACCTATTCAACATGCAAGTGGAGGTGATGAGAGGCAGATGCTAAAGTCAAACTTCTTGGTTTTGAATCTTGAATCTACTACTTTTTAGCTGGGTGACTTTGGGCAAATTACTTAGCCTCTCTGTGCCTTATCTTCTCATCTAAAAGATGAGATGATGATAGTCCCTACCTCATTGGGTTATTAGGAGGTGTAATTGTGTTAGCATACGTAGACTGCCTAAAGTGACCCTTGGCGTGTAAAAGTGCTAAATGTTTGCTGTTGTTGTTGCCGTTACTGTATATACAAATCTGGTACGTGCTCTATGTCTTGGTGAAGGGCAGCCATTTTAAGTTTTAAACAGGTAGCTGCATTTAACATTTTAAAATGATGAGTAAAGAAGATTTAGAGCCTTTGCTGATGCAGATAGCAGTTCCTACCACTGTCCCAGACACTCCTTTTTCAAGGGGAGGGATCTTGTGGAATTCTCATGATCAGCGATTTATCACAGCAGGTGGAGTTAGATGCACAGCCGTGCCTGGCAGAGGAAGGTAAGGGGCATTTCCGAGAGCATGCCGTTCAGGTCCTGCCTTGCACCACCTGCATTCCTTTATGCTCAGTGTCTGCTGCAGCCCCCATCGGTCTGCTCTGTTCTCTGCAAGACCTCAGGGCAAAGTATCGGGTCGTGGGTGGGTCGGAACCAGCTTCCATCTCCTCTGTATTCTTTGCTATTATCAGGGTTTGCAGGAGTAATTTGGTGTAAAGCAAGAAGAATCGTTTCTAGAAGCAGCAGCCACTCGGGGTGAGGCTTATTTAGCCTCTCTCGTGGCTGGCATCTCAGCAAAACTTGGGCCATTTCAGTTGGCTAGTTGGAGCAGAAATATGAAATTAGTATTTTCACTTCCATTTTCGCTTCTCAGTAAAAAAAAAAATCGTCTGTTCCTGGGGCTCGGCCATGGAGCTGGCTACCCGCTTATTAAATTTCAGATGGCGGGTCCCCAGGCTGGTCACTGTCATTACTGTGCTTATGTTTCATGCCTGGCAGGGTTGTGGGTAACGTTTGACAAATCCCCTCTCTGTGCTCAGATCAGGAGACTTTTCTGGGCACTCAGATGTGCAGACCTTTTCTCTCTTCTCCTTAATGTTTCACACCCACCTGCCCAGTATCGTCTGCACTCCTGAATCTCTCCCTGCCATCCTCCCCACGCCCCATGCCCCACTTATATCACACAAATCACACATGCGGGGAAGACAAAACAACGGATTTACAGAAGAAAATGAATGCTCCCTTATCTTCTTACTCCACCTTTGTCTGAGGGCACGTCTTCCCCAGCCCCACTAATGGTGGAGAATGTTTCATTCCAGGCTTTCTGCTGCATTTACTAATACGTATCTGGTCTCAGACCAGAGTCATGCACACATGAGCACACACACATGTCCCTGAGTCTTAAAATACATTACACTTAAAATCATCATTCTTGTGGTTAAAAATAAAGTAGTAGGGAAAAGCATATAATGGAAAAAAATCACCTTCTGCATTTGTTCACTCCCCAGAGGCATAACTTTGAATTCTTTTAGCTTCAGGTTCCCTGTGGTGGTTACCACCATGGCTCAAAAAATATGTGTATATCAGTGGTCCTTGGCTGATCAATTTCAGGCATTGTTAATTGAGATTTCTGGCTGTGATAGATGCGACTTAACTTTATTTGCATCCCACATTCTCCCTTCCCTCAACCTTGACAGATTATTATTTTTTTAACTGTATTTAGCAAAGTTAATAAATAGAGCTTACCTTATTTTGGCTATATAAATATTGTTCTTTTTCAAGGTTTTCCTTATATTATTTTTTATGGTTACAGTTTTTCTTTCTTATTTTTTCTAAAGACACCCCTCTCACATCCTCGCTGGTCCAGTCTACACTGCACAGCTGCAATCTCGGGACTTCTCTGCTGGATGCAGGAGGTTTTGCTGGGTCTGCAGAGAGTCTCCAGGCTCTCTGGGCTTCTCAAAGGCAAACTGGCTTCCTTGGCTGATCCCTCTGCTTTCTCATGTTGTCTCAGCTAGAGTTTCCTCTACCCTGCTTCCTGTTACCACTTCCTCAACTATACTCCAGGGAGTTATTAAAAACCTGTCTTTAGCAGATGATTTCCCTCTTTTTTAAAAAAAATCTTGCATGTCTGTCTATAGCTTTAAAAATTCCTTTACATCATTTGTAATGGGTTTTTAGGAGAAGATAAATGCATGTACATGGTCTTCCATTTGAACCAGAAGCTCCACTTAGGGTTTCAAAAACAGTCTCTCTTACCCTGGCTGGCATAGCTCAGTGGATTGAGAGTGGACCTGGAACCAAAGGGTTGGTGGTTCAATTCCCAGTCAGGGCACATCCCAGTAGGGGGTGCTTGAGAGGCAACCACACAATGTTTCTCTCCCTTTCTTTCTCCTTCCCCTCTCTCTAAAAATAAATAAATAAATAATCTAAAAAAAGTCTTTCTCAACTTCTGTTTCTTTCTCTCTCTCATTATTTTTTGCTTAGATATATGTAATGATTGATGAAAATACTCTTAGACAGAACTAGATAGAACTGAGTGCTTGCATTCCATAGTAAGTAGCATCAGAGTTAATTCATCCTGAAGTTTACCTAGGGGTTTATAATGTTTTGTCATGTGTCTGAACCACCTGAAATTTAGTAATGTCATTCAGTATTTTTTAATGATTAGACATGGGGGTGAGACTTTATCATGTGATGAAATGTAAGAAAATCAGTTTTATTAAATGATGTCATATGTGCATAGGTGTTCACATACATGAAACCACAGATCATCTGATTCCTATAGACTTTGTTTACCTGCCTGACTTTTTAAACTGTGTCCTGGGCATTGTTCTTTGAGCTATTTTCAAATTTAAACGAGGCAGAGCTTGTCCTGGTCCTATGATTTCCAGTGAGCTGCTGGTTCCTCTCTGCTCACTTTGAGCAGATAGGGAGCCTGAAAAGCAGAGATGTGCTATTCCTATTTTTCTCTTAAGATTCAGCTCTGATATCACCTCTTTCCCAGATCTTTTCCACTCTGCCTAGGCCTGGGCAGCGGAGTGTAGAGGAGAAAACTGTGGGCTTTGGGATTAGACAGATTTGTATGAGGATCTCCACATCAGTGTTTTCCAGGCACAGTGAACATTACTCAGCATTTTTGAGTCCATTTCCTCACAGGTATAATGAGGGGGGAAATGCACTGCCATTCTCGTTTTGGCTGAGCTACAGACTTGTGGGCGGAGTGCACACCCACATGCCCACATAAGCTTAGAATCAATTCTTGATTTATGAGAAACTTGAATAGGGGTTGGTGTTCAGCTGGGGTGACACTGTAAATAGTAGAATCTTATTAGACCTGAGAAATTAATTTCTTACCGTGCCGTCCTCTACCTTTTCCTTCTTTTTTAATATCCATGGTTTGCATTATTATTATTTTTCCACATGCAAACATCTCATTTATATCAAAGAGATGCTACAGATCAGTGGGAGGCAATACTTCTCAGTGAATGCCTGGAGTCCACTGGTTAATACTGGAGAAGCATTCATCTCGATTCTTACCTCACACCATGTCAAAAATCAATTCCAGCTGGATGTTAGATTTCAGTGTGAAAGTTTAAAACAATAACATTTCTAATAGATAACATAGAATATGTTCATGACCTCGGGGCAGGCAAAGATTTCTTAGAACAAAGTATTCTAACCATAAAGAAATATTGATAAACTGGGTCTTATTAAAGTTAAGAACTTTGGTTCATCAAAAGACACCTTTAAGAGAATTAAAAAAGCAGGCCACAGAGAAAGGATAAGCATTTGCCATATATACGTATTATCTGACAGAAGACTTACGTTTAAGACATGGAACTTACGCGCATAAATCTTTTAGAAAAAAATTAGCATAGATTTGAGGAGGCACTTCACAGAAAAGACAAGAGCATCCAAATAAGTACACATGGGATCACTTACTAGGAAAATGCGAGTGAAAACCACCATGGCTCATTGAGGAGAGGGGCTTCTGTTTTGTGCCAGGTGCTGAGCTGATTGCTCCATAACCTGTTTGATTTCTTTCTTTTTTTTTAACTTTTTTATATTGTTGCTCAAGTACAGTTGTCTCCATTTGCTCCCCACCCCAGCCATCCCCACTTCCCACCCTTGATCCTAACCCTCTTTGGTTTTGTCCATGCGTCCTTTATACATGTTCCTGAAAACCCTTCCCCCTTTATCCTCCATTGTCCCCTCCACCCTCCCCTCTGGTTACTGTCAGTTTGTTCTCAATTTCATTGTCTCTGGTTCTATTTTGCTTGCTTGTTCGTTTTGTTGATTAGGTTCCACTTATAGGTGAGATCATAAGGTATTTGTCTTTCACCACCTGTCTTATTTCACTTAGCATAATGCTCTCCAGTTCATCTTCATAACCAACCTGAAAGGCAGATGCTGTTGTCCCCTCTTTAGAGATGAGGTAATGAAGGCAGGGGCAATGATGCTCATTGCCCGAAATCACTTATTGCCAAGTGGCATGACTTGAACATGGGCCTATTACTCCATTCACTGCATGCATGAAGCTGCCTCCTCTTCCCTGCAGTCTTCTGGGATGGCCCCAAGTCATGGCAGTTGATGAGGGGAGCAAGGGCCAGGTGACACAGCTGCCTGGGTATGGCTGTCCCCACAGCACTGTGAATATTAGCATTAGTACCATTCTTGTTTTGGGGGAGATTAGTTTGGTCCTCACCTTATTCATCAGGCTCTTTCCTACAGAACCAGCTGGGTTGTCTAAATATGGGCCAGTGGGTTCTGAGATGATCCAGGGTGGGGTGCATTTTAGGGGTTTGGGTTAGGTGGTGATGGTCTGAGTGCCTCTGAGATGTATGGGACATTACGGATGTCCTTTCTCTGGGTAAGGAATAACTCCCATCAGATTCTCAAGAGGGGTCCATGACCTAAGAACACCACCACTAATTGCCTGAAGCCGACCATCATTCATGGAGCACCTTTCATGTTTTATCTCATTAAATCCTCCTGGCAATGTGGTGAGGCTGGTGCTGTATTCTCCCCACTTACTTGTGAGGGTGTCGTGGCCTGGAGAGGCAGAGTCACTTGGTTGAGGTTGTATAGTTGGTACTTGATGGAGTCGGGGTTCAAGCCTAGGCACTCTGACTTCAGAATGTGGGTCCTGCTGACCCAGGAGAAAAGCAGCTCTTGGGTGGATATGTAGCTGTTGTTTGTTAGGGAAATGTGGGGTGCTCCTGTGGGAAGTGCAGGGGGGTGGAGATGCCCCCTCCCACGACGTATTCTGGCTTTGGCGCTGAGGCAGCTATGAGCAGCCCCTCTCCTGGGGCATCTGGGAGAAGAAGCATCAGGACCAATTTCACAGCAGGCACAGTGCCTAGGAACACTGGAAATGTTCTAATTTCTTTTAAAATCAGAAGGAAAAAAAATGAACTTTTAGGTTGAAGAAACAAATTAAATATATAATAGTGACATTCATCCTTATATCAATACAGTAAAAATAATTTTAATATGTATATGTATTTTTAATCAGGAAATGAGCCCACAAAGACCAAAGTGCCTTGGGCCCATGAAAGTCATGATGTGGCCCCAGAAAGGGCAACGTGGCCTCTGCGAGGTGCCCTCTCTCATGCACAACAGCTGTTCTGAGGAACTGGCCAGCTGGTATCAGAAGCTGGTTTTTCTGCTTGAGAAATTTATTTGGGTTCTTGAGCCTGATGAATCATAATGGAACCATTTGGAAAATGTATAAAATGAAATGTACAGATAGAGCTAGGGGGCTGATGGAAGGGAGATGGATGGGGGGATATAATGGATATGAGCTTTCAGTGGTGTCCATCTGCCGAGGGAAGAGGGAGAAGGTCACCCATCTGTCCAGGTGAAATGTCTTAAGTCAGAATTAGCATTTCCATGTTTAATTCCACCATTATTGCCCCATAGACTGCATAATCACTGGTGATTAAATGGAGACAGAGGCATGTGCTTAGAATTCCTATCTGCCAGGATCTATGTGAACAGTGTTAAAGGGTACTGCTGTGATTTTTCTCAGTTCCCATGAGCTGCAACGACAGGGTTTTCTTGGAGCAGTGCCTGGGGGGTGGTCTTGTGCGCTGGGCTCTGAGCTGCCTCTGCAGGTGTTTTGTGCCGGGTCACTCCCCTTCACTTCAGGAGCTGGGTACTGGCAGGGGACAAGAGTCCCAATCAAGCTTGACATTTGTTTAGCAGGGACTTCGTTTGTTAAGTGCAGCGAATGCTTTTGTAGTTAATTTAAGGCCTCTTAAATTTGCTTTGCTGGGGAGCTCATTCTTCAGGAACACCAAAAATGTAATTGCATGATTGCAGTCCTACCTTGTTCGTTTTCGTAGGTGGGCAGAGGGGTGGGACCTTCTGCCTTTCCCCTGAGACCACATAGGGTGGTCACACTGGGATGTCCAACAGTCTATGCCTTCCCATCATCTAGATGCATCCTAAAAGAAGGCCCATGATACATACTCATGTGCCTGAATTTGGAGAGTTACCTGTTGGTGGACAAGGCAGAACCTTGTGGCAGACGCCATCTGGCCCCTGTGGTCTCAAGTCCTACCCTCTTTAGGTTCTCTAGCCACCAGAGATGCCCCCTGTCCGCCTTGCAATCTCTGCTCCAGCCACTGGCTGCCTTTCAGCTCCTAGACTGAGAATCCACCCCTCCCTGCCCCGCCCTCTTGCACATGCCACCCCGCCCTTTGCAAGGAAAGCTGTCCTTGCCCAGCTAAGTCTTATTGATTCTTTATATCTCAAGTCAAGTGTAATTTTCTCTTTTTTTTAGATTTTATTTATTTATTTTCAGAGAAAGGGAGGAAGAAAGGAGAAAAACATCAATATATGGTTGCCTCTCACGCACCCCCTACTGGGTACCTGGCCTGTAACCCAGACATGTACCCTGACTGGGAATCGAACTGGTGACCCTTTGGTTTGCAGGCCGGTGCTCAATCCACCGACCTACACCAGCTGAGGCCGAGTATAACTTTCTTAAGGATGCTTTCTCTTCCTCTCTCTTCTTTTTTTAGGAATCATATTGCTTTTTTTCTTTTTTAAACCAACTTTAAAAATGTGATAAAATATATATAATATAAAAATTGCCATTTGAGCCATTTTAAGTATAAAGTAACATTAAGTACATTCACACAGTTGTGCAACCATTACCACTATTTATTTCCATTTTTTCATCATCCCAAATAGAAACTCTGGACCCATTAAGCAATAACTGCCCTTTCTTCTCTCCCTGCAGGGCTCACTAACCCCTACTCGTACTTTCTGTTTCTAAAAATTGGTTTTTAAGAAGCAGGAGAGGGCTGGTCAGTGAAGGCAGCCATGGGTCTCTGATATAAAAGAGCAGAGTCATGTTCTGGGAAATTCATGTGGATATCCATAGGTTTGGATTCTAGCTAAGATGCTTTAACTCAATGAGATTATTCTCATTGACTGGTATTAAACCCGGCCAGCACTCTTAAATTTGGCCTCTCACATTTTCCCACTCAGGGTAAGCAAGCCCTGCCTCCCTTTACTTTGTGGATTATTTGAAATTCTTTAGTTGGAAATAGTAGAAACCTTTTTGTGTTGACTTAGCCAACAAGGAGACTTGATCCCGTGGAGACAGGTTCTGCAATATGGCAGAATTCCACGATGGTCCTTCAAGATTCCTGTCCCTGCTTTCTCCCAGTTATTCAAACATGAGTCTAGCCACTGCAGTAAGGGAATTTTGCAGATGTAACTAAGGTCCCAAATCAGTCGACCTTAAGATAGGAAGGTTATCCAGGTGGTCTCGACCTACACGAACTCTTTGAAGCAGAGAGTTTTCTCTGGCTGCGGAACGGCAGTCAGAGATGTGGAGCGTGAGAAGGAGTTGGCCCACGGTTGCTGGCTTGAGATTGAGGTGGCCACATGACAAGGAATGGAAGTGACCTATAGGAACTGACAGTGGCCCCTTGATGACAGTCGACAGAAAACTGAATTTTACCAACAAGAATGAGCTCGGAAGTGGATTTTCCTCTAGAGCCTCTAGAGAAGAATTCAGTGTGGCCGACACCTGGATTTTGGCCCTGAGCAGAGAGCCCCATCATGCCATTCCAGCCTTCTGACCTGCAGGACTGAGAGTGAACAAATGGGCGGTGTCTTGAGTCACTGCATTTGTGGTGACTGGTTGTGCAGCAATAAAAAATACCTTCCTGGAATCGAGGGCAAGAGTGCAGCCGTGCCCCTGGAAGACACTCGAACTGGAGATCAGAAAATGGTCAGGGACCTCGCATCTTCCCCCTCTGTCTCTCATCTCTGCTTCTCTGGATATCTGCTTTCCCTTCCTTTTCTGCAGACTTGCTGCTTTGTTTCCTGTCTCCAAGGAGGAATGTGGTGCCCATAGCTCCTGAGTTTGCGGGTTACAGTCTACACTGCCCTGCAGATATGTGTTGGCCATCTGTCTGTCCCAGTCCCGGATACCCAAGGACAGAGACTGATTGATCCAGCTAGGATTAAATATGGACCTCAGGTGTAATTGCCTGTGGAAAGTACAAATATGACATAGAGAGGGCCCACCTCTGTAGCACGGGGGTATTGTTTCCAGAGAAAGGTGGTCATTGTGAGCCAGGTGACCACTCCCAAATTATCCCCTGCCCTTGGAGTTTGCTCTTTATTTGTTTTTGGTTTTTAGCTCTATCCCAACGGGGTCTGACTATCTCCTTCCCCACTGGCTTTTTCAGTCTCTTCTAACCACAGTCGTGCTAGGACTGTTTCATCCCTAAACTATGATATTCCATCTGGGAGGCCTAGGAACCCTCTTAGAGACATCTTGTTGGGCAGCAGTTGTGGGTCAAACTCTGCTGGGCACTGAGGGCAGAGGGATGATCAAGCTACATGGACCTTGTCCTTGGTGAGTTCTGATTCTGGTAAGGCAGTTGGTCCATTTCAGTGTCATATGTTAAGTTCAAAGGCAGAGGTATTGTATTAGCTAGGAAAAGTCACACTAGCTGCTGTAATAACAACTGTAAAATCTTGGTAACTTAACACCATAGCAGTTTGTTGCTGACCTGACAGTTCCTGGTGGTGTTGGTAGGACAGCTTTCCATATAGTCACTCAGGCATCCAGGTTCCTTCCATTCCATTCTGTGCCTAAATCATACTCTGGACTTTGGTGTTCTCTGCTGAATTCTCTGTATCCATCCAGCAGATAGGGAAAGAGGGAGCCTGAGAGATACCAAGGGAGGTTTTCGTGAGTCATCTCTGCAAGGGCTGACATCACTTCTTTCCACCTTCCATCCATGTAGTCACATGACCTTACTGCAAGGGAGGCTGGGAAATATAGTTTAGCCATGAGTCCAGAAGGAGGATGAAATGGGGCTTGGTGAACCCATGGCAGTGTTCTCTCTCTGCCACAAATGTGCACAGGGGTTCTGGGGGCACAGAGGAAAGTCATTTTGCCCAATCTGGGGTTTCAGAGAAGGGTTCTGGAAGAGACTGTGCCTGAATTGTGTCTTGAAGAATAAGTAAGCAAATTAATGAGCTGAGATTGGGTAAGGATGTAATTCTAGGCAAAGACAGAGTTGGGAAGCGTATTGGTGTAGATGGGAACTTCCAGTATTTAGGCAGAGAGCAGAAGCAATTGCATTGAGCAAGTTTAGTGCTTTCCTAGAGTTTACAGAAAGCCTGGAATGGAAAATAATAGGTCCAGCAGAAGGCCCTCTAAAGACTCTATCTTCTTCTTCTAGATCTTTTAGCGGGGTTACGGGTCCCATAAACTCATTTCATCTTAGACACCAGACATGTTGTCTTTTTTGCTGCAGAGTATGTGAAATGTGTCTTGAACGAGAGAGGACGTGGTCTGGAGTCTGCAGGGGCTGACTCCCTCCATATTAGAGTGCTAGCCTCTCTCCATATTAGAACCACAGCCTGAAGCCCTGAGCTTTGGACAGAAGGGGCTGGAGGCTCCAGAGAATCACCAGGAAGCCCTGGGTATGATGAGGCTCTAGGATGTGTGTGTACAGCTGAGCCCACTGCTATATTATTCTCCCTGGTGCTGACTCAGTTGGCCCCCTGTCTCTGGCTCATCACTGCTACAAGCTGCCCTCTGCCATGGCAGGGACTCAGGCAGCTCCTGGGGCCTTCCGTCTGTGGGCAGAAGTTTTGATTTTTAGATGCTGCTGCTACCGCTGGCCCTATGTCTTTCTTGGGTCTCAGAGGAACTTGACCTAACTTGTTTGCATCCAAGCATTGGGGACCGGATGCATTTTGGCTAGACACAGTTATTTTAACCTTGGCACTGTTGAAATTGGAGGTCAGATTATCTTTGTTATGGGGGCATCCTGTGCATTGTAGGATGTTGAGCAGCATCCCTGACTTCCACCCACTAAGTGCCACTAACACCTTCAACCGAGCATGTCTCCAAGGGCGGGGTGGAGTGGGGACAAAATTGCCACGGGTTGAAATGTGGATCACTGGCAATACAGGAGAGAATGTGCATGGTGTGCTGCCTCTGTACTTCTGTGACAACCAGTCAGGGAACAGGGTCTGGGCTTGTCTTCCTCCAGAGTGACCACAGTGGAAAGGAGCAGGGACCTCACACCCTGACACATTTCCTTACACTGGCAGCGATCACTGAGTGCCCACTGAGCACTCCCTGTGTCCAGCCATCCTGTTAAACCCTTTAGAGGCTTTCCTTTGTTTTACCTTCTGTATCTACCATCCACTGTGGGTCCTGGGCTGTCCCTGTTGTTCAGAGAGCTGAAGCATGTTACCTCAGAGGATAGATGGGACCTGAACAGCAGCATGTCTGATTCCAGGGCTCAAGCTCCTAATTATATTTTCCAGGTCTGGTTTGCTTTTGATAAAGCACATTTTGGATTTTTTTTTTTCCAGCTGTAGGAGTTTCCAAGAAAAAAAGCATAAAAAGAAAACAAAACCAGAGCAGGAGAAAGAGCCCCAGAAGGGTAAATGATTAAAGGGTCTCTCAGACTGCCCAGCAGATACGAATCTAACCCAACCGCACATGCACATCTGGGTGCTGGGCCGGGCTCCCTGGGAGTGGGGAGAGGCTTCCTTCCAGCCTCTGAGCTGAGTGTTTTTTACCTTGGCATCACTCCTGTCCTGGGAGGCACCCTGTAAGCCTCCAGCAAGGCTACTCTTCAAGGCAGCTTGAACTGATCTGTCTTTCTCAAGCAAAGAGACTCCCCGTAGTTGGAAACACCCTTGCTCAAGGCCTTTTGTCTTAGAGCTCACACGCCACGGGACACCCGAGCCTCCAGATCCTCCCCATCCTTCAAGGATCAGCTCAGATCCTGCGGTGCCATGACAACTGCCCAGACCGGTTCACTTGCTTGCTCTGCAACCCTGGGTGAATAAGTTCTTTCTCTGAGCCTCAGTTTATGATCTGAAAAACGAGGACGATCATAGTGCCTGCCTCGTTTTCTTTATTTTGAGGGTTAGATGTGATAATGCACGCAGAACACTTAGCAGACTAGGGATCACACCCCCATGGTAGCCATTGTTACCAGTTTTTATTATTCTAGCACTTGTGAGTGCCTCTCTCTCTTGGGAACTTTTGTCCCGAACTTGGAGTCTGAAGTCCTTGGGACCTAGAGTTTTGTTTAAATTGTGGGCTCTGAAGTCAGACAGACTTGAATCCTTCCATCACTAGCTGTGTGTCTTGGGCCAGTTTTTCTACCTCTCTGTGCCTCAGTTTTCTCCATCATAAAATGCAATAGGAATATTTACCTTATGAAGATCAAATGGTTTAATGTTCTCAAAACAGAGCAATCTGGGCATATGATAAAATGCTTTATATGTATGTGTTTTAAAAATTGCATCTTCTCGGCGAACTCAGTCTGTACACATGTGTAAAATATATATGTGTATGACTTCACATAATACTTACCTTTACTATCTGCCATGGACATTCTTCCCTTCCTTCCTTCCTTTTCCTCTTCTTATTTTTCCATTTGATTAAAAAAGTTGCCAGTCATGACCTACCGAATTGGTTTCATGACTCACAAATGGGTCACGGCCTGCAGTTTGGAAAACACTGCTGGGCCAGCTTTTTTCCCCCCACCTTGCTTGTGTTAATTGTCCGGGATCCCTGGCATCCCAAACATCTGGCCTCACATCAGCAGCCTGGCCTCATTCGCTCTGCCCCACGGCTCCACAGACGCTTTGATCTGTGCACCTTTGCAAGCATTAGATTAATTAGACCTTTTAGAGGAGATGGACTTTTAAAGGAATAGCTTCATTAGCATTGCTGTGCTGGAAGCTCTGAAAAGTAAAACTCAGTTATTTGCATGTTAATGAGGCAACCTGGGCTTCAGAAGCCAGCTCGATGAGCTTTAGCACTCCTCTAGGAAACCTGATCTGGCACGGGGACTCACACTCAGCCCTGCTGAGGGACCTGTGCAGCCCTGCCTACCGCTAGGGTGCCTGTGACAGATTCAGGATAAACAGCTGGGGGATGTCAGGCACAACAGGATGGGATCTGAGCTCAGTCTGGGTTTAGTTTTAACCCCTTCCTTAGGCCCTGAGGTTTGTGATGCTGACAGACACTGTATTGTGTTTATGGGTCTTGTCATATTACATTTGCACAGCACCAAGCAGTTTTCAAAGTGCTTTCACACGCACTGCCTCAGCTGAGAGGAGCCCGGGCTTATCTGCACATGCATGCTTCTGTTGTTGTTGAGTTTCTTTGCCAAGTGCAAAGTCCTTCTGCCCAGTGCCTGGCCCCTCACCCTGGGGGCCTAGACCAGCAGCAGCAGCAGCAGCAGCATGTGGGAGGTCCTTAGGCATTCAGACTCTCCTACCACCCCAGGTCTCCTCATCAGAACCTGCATCTTAATAACACTCTTAGGTGGCTTCCATGCCCCCAACCCCATCCCTCCCCGGAGCGTGAGAAGCACCGACTTTCTCCATACATCACCTCTTTTTCCCTCCTTCATACCCTCCTCCTCTCCTCTTACCCTGCTCCCTGCTCTGTCGCCTTCTCCCAATTACTTCTACAAGGCACAAGCTATAGTCATGGCTCTGACGTGTGCGAATGCACTCGGTTCTTTGTGTCTGCACTACTTTTATTCGACAAGCTCCTATTCCTGCACAGCAGTGTGAAAACTAAATTTAGCACAAATCCAGCTGATTTTCCACCTCGTTCATTTTTTATTTAATTTTTAAATGAACACACCAGTGAAGCTGACTTTTTAGGAGGTGTACAATTCTATGTATAGAATTGTGTATCCACCACCACAGTTAGGATACAGAACGGTTCTATTGCCCCTAAACTCCCTAATTGCACTCCTTTGTAGTCACACCCTCCCTCCCACCCCAACCTCTGGCAACTACTGACCTGTTTTCTGTCCCTGTAGTTTCTTGTCTTCTCAAGAATGCCCTGTAAATGAAATTATGCAATACATAAACATTTTCAGAATAGCTACTTTCCCTTAGCATAAGGCCTTTGAGAATCGTACAAGGTGTTGTGTTGATCAATAGTTCCTTTTTATTGTTGAATCATAGTCTATTGTATGGATGTACCACAGTTTGTTTATCCATTCACCCACTCAAGGTCATTGGGTTTGTTTCCAGTTTTTGGCCATTATGCAGAGAGCTGCTTCAAACATGAATGTTCAGGTTTCTATATAAACATAAATTTTTATTGCTCCAGGATAAAGACACCCACGAGTGGAATTGCTTCATCATATTGTAAGTGTCTATTTAATTTCATAAGAAATGCTAAACTGGTTTCCAGATTGGCTGCATCATTTTACATGTCCCTCAGCAATGTAGGGGAATTCAGTTGCTCACCATCCTTGTCAACACTTGATATTGTCAGTATTTATTTTACTCATTCTAATAGTGTGTAATAGCATCTCTGAACCCCTTTAACCTTTTATGTTTCCAAGACTCACCCTGATCTTGTGGCTGGGGCCCTAAGGATCTGGGATAAAGAAAACTCAGAGAGAGAATGTGAGTAGCAGAGTCTCAAACTTTCTGGGCCCTAGCATATACATAGGAGTCAGCTCATTTACCCACCAAAGAGTCTCAGAGAGGCTTCCACAGAAGTATTAGCACCAAAAATAACAGCTAAAGGTCCAAGTCCCTTTCCACCACTTTGGGCCCCACTACACACTTCGGGATATGGAGGAGTTTCAGGAAGGACAGAGGAAGTTACAGGAAGAAACTACTTAGAAGACCAGCTTTTTCCATTGCATTTATTTGCCCAGTGGGACAGACCCCAGATATCCAAGTCCTGCATCTTGCTCTAGACTTTTTATCACAGAACGTGGAAAGCAGGTAGTCTACACTTTTCCTAGCTGTATTGTAGAGGCTGTGATACCTCTGAGGTCTGTAGGCATGTTGGTTTAGTAGGGGTGATTGGTCTCTGTTAAAAAGAGAAACATTTTGAAGCAGAGTCTGTTCATTTGATGCTGAGCAGCCTGGATGCTGATATCTGGCAGTGAGCGAGGGAAGGAAAATATAAGAAAGTTTTCTGCCCATTAGGCACTATCTGATAATTCCATTTTAATATCAGACATCCACATGATTAATAAACGTCTCAACAAAAAGCACAGCATGGACTCAAGATAGTAATTCTTTAATTAATTCAGTAATACAGGGTGGGGCAAAAGTAGGTTTACAATTGTGAGTATGTGAAACAGTTCATTCTTGTATTATTGTTTATTAATTATTGTACCATTTTCTATACAAGCAGACTGTCTTATATTTTCTTTCCAGGCCAATGTTTTTATAGCAGGAAACAAACAAGGTGCAATGAGGGGTTTTGAAATTCAGGGAGGATTAGGTGAAAGAAACTACAGTATTCTCACCCTGGGCAGTTAGTTAGCTCTTCCCAGGGACAGGGATTGTCTGTCTCTCCCTGGCACACAAAGACGGGGGGGGGTGGGGGTGGGGGGGGGCGCTCCACTTGTCCCCAGGCAGTGGGTGGTCTTTAGCAGTGCCCCAGGAGGTTGGCTGACTCTCCCAGGAGCCAGGATGGGCCTTGTGTGTTGTTTCTGAAACAAAGCTTTAACTTGTGCATTACTTACTAGGCTTATGACTATTTACCTTAAACTAAAATTTTCCAACTCTTGAGTCCCCTATCATAAGTACTGCGTACTGGGGACATAGCAGTGAACAAACACAAAGGTCCCTGCCTTGTTGGGGTGCCTTCTGGTTCAGGGGGGTGGTGGTTGTTGGAGGTAAAAAGTGATGAAGAAGTGCTATGGGACAAGTAGCCTGGGGCAAGGAGCCAGAGTGCTGACCCAGGAGCATTTATGAAAGAACCGGGAACAGCATTTTCAGGGTGATGATGGGATAAATTTCCACCCACAGATTCTGAATGTCTGGGTTGTAAGCCCCCTGTATGAAAATGCCCTGGGACTTGTGCAATAAGCAAGACCCTACACACATCTATTAATCGGATTCTGCCTAGGACCCTGCCCCAGTCTGCAGAATGAATCTGCAGATCTCGGGGGAGGCCCTGGAAAGTCTGCATGTCCCACAGCTCCACAGGTGATTCCTAGGCACCCTGAAGTTTGAGGACCGCTCTCTTAAGAATTCAAGTTTAAAATAGGAGTAGTCCTTTAGTCCAAGGCAATGATCAGAATCATCTCAAGCTGGGTCCAATTAAAAGAGCATTCACTGGATTAATTCAAATCTTGACACTTGCCTGGCTTTGAAATTCGCAAATGTTAACCTTGCAGCTGCCACCGCTTAATTTTAGCCCTCAGAGAGAAATGCCCCGCCTTCCAAATCGGTTCCTGGGATTTGATTGGCAAACACCCTCCCACCACCTCCCCGTTCCTAACTTTGGAAATAGCAGAGCGGCATCCCCCTACCCAAATCCCTGGTCTCAGCAGCCAGCTGCCCTACTTTGCAAAACGAGAGTCTCTTACCTCATTAAACCAAAATGAAAATGAAACCCAAGAAGATAATTTTCATCTTAGCGCCCCTCATAAAGCCACCGGCAGCCTCATCCATAGTTAAAACATCTCGTATCATCAAGCTGCCGAGGTCTGTGGTCTGGGACTGCTCGCCAGTAAAGCTTAGAAATGGTTTCATCCTTCCCTGATTTTACATCTTGCTCACTGTGGTCGTTTCTAAGAATGAGGAGAATCCTCTGGGAGAGGGAGAGATTGAAGGCCCTGTATGGGGACCAGAAAGATCTAAATTACACGGGGCCCTGTGTTGCTTAGGAGTCAGGCACCTGGGTCCATCCGTTTCTCAGGCTAAATCAAAGCCCCTTGTGGCCTATGGACTGAATTGTGCCCTTCCCCCCAGTGTATATGTTTAAGTTCTAACCCCTAAGACAGAGTCCGAATATGTCTGTATTTGCAGATAGGGTCTTTAAAGAGGTAATTAAGTTAAAATGAGGCATTAGAGTGGGTCCTAATCCAATCTGAATGGTGTCCTTGTAAGGAGAGGGAATTTGGACACATAGGGGATACCAGGCATGCACACATGGAAGGAGGACTATGTGAGGACACAGCAAGAAGACTGTTATCTGCAAGCCAACGAGAGAGGCCTCATTAGAAACTACCTTTGCTGGCACCCCGATTCTGGCCTTCCAGCCTCCAGCACTGTGAGAAAAGCAAATTATGTTATTTAATCTGACCAGCCTGTGGTGTCTTGTTATGGCAGTCCAAGCAAACTAATATACCATGCTTTTACGGAAAACTCAGACTTGACGGCAAAGAATTGCTAATGCCCACAAACAGACCACAGAGCTCTTTCTAGGCTATTTTATTCAATTAAGCACAGAATTTTTGAGGTCCACCAGGCTGCAGCTATGCACATGATAGATACACACTAATACAGAAATGTCCAGCTCTGCCCAGTCCTGGCTGCTCTTGTGCTCATGCTCAGCTGCCAGCCAGTCACTTAAATCCACCACCTGGCCATAGCTGATTGGCTCAAGAATGGCTACCAAATTTGAGCTGGGCCAATCACATCTTCACATCCAGGAATCAGAGGCGGAGGTGTGAAATCCACATAGAGATGAGACGCTGTGACTCCAGAAGGAGAAAGAGCCAGACCCTGTCTTGACTTCACCTCCCACCCAGTTCCTCATTCATGTGTCTGAGGGTTAAGTAGGGGTGGGACAAATCAGATGTGTCTTGGCTGGGTGGTTGGTTTTGCTCCACACCTTCTGTCTCCTTATATATTTTGGGACCAGTGGGCTAGCTTGGGCATGCTATTGAGGTAATGGCAGAGCCCAATCACATAAAGTCTTTTCAAACCTTTGGTAGCCGCAAATCTGTTGGCGTTCTGTTGGCAGAGTCAGTCACGTGGCCAAACAGAAGTCAAGGGGTAGGGGAATAGGCTCTGCCTCTTTAGTGGGAGAAACTACAAAGCCATGTGCTGGAAGAGTATGGCTGCCGGATGCTGTGAAGGGGTGGGGCTATTACTGTGATCCACCATAGGCTGTCAGCAGCTCAGCCTTTTTGGAGTCACTAGAGAGAGGGTCTACCTGGCGGGGAGGAGCTATTGACCCTCCTGGCCTTGTGTCTCCAGCTCAGTACAAATACTTGTGGAATGAATGAAATGAATAGGAACAAATGAACGAAAGGTGTAGACTTGAGCTTATTCTGCCTTCCTGTACCTTTCCTTCCATCCCCATTTTCATTTCTCTCTCTCCTAATGATTAATATTGTGGCTTGAGATAATGCATTCTGTATTAATCAACGTGAGGCAGTATTTCTTGACTCTGTAGTAGACAAGACAAAGAAATTAGTATTTCTACATTTCCTACCATCCCTCCTGCACTTCCCCAGCCTGCTTACTATTACATTCACGTTGTCAAGGTTTATTGTAGCATTTATCTTCTCTGTCTATAGATTGATTCTGAATCAATCTGAACATTGAATACCAGGAACTGGCATGCATGATATTATGACTCTACAACTATTATTCACAGCAGAATTGAGTTGGGATCAGGTCCATAAAAAGGAGATGCATTCTGGACATTTTATATAAATGAAGTAATACATTATGTGTTTTTTTTTGTGTCTGGCTTCTTTCATTTGAAATTAAGTTTTCATGGTTCATCCATGTTGTAGCATGTGTCAGTATTTTATTTCTTTTCATTCCTGAATAATATTCCATCATCTCGATAAATCACATTTATTTACTCATTAATCAGTTGGTAGATAGAAAGTATATCTGTGGTTGCTTAGGGCTGGGGGCTTGGAGGGTGAGGGCTAAGGGGGATGGGGTTTCTCTTGAGGGTAATTAAAATATCCTAAAATTAACTGTGGTGATGGTTATATTAATCTGAGTATATTAAGAGCCACTGCACTGTGTACTTTAAGTAGGTGAATTGTATGGTATGTGAACTGTATTTCGGTAAAGCTGTCTTAAAAAGGGTGTATAACCCGAGGTGACTAAATCTGTGTTAGCCAAGGGAGAACATGGCACAGTGATTCAGTGATTCTAAGACGCACTTCTCCGTCGTCCCTCAAATTTTGGTACGCATACGAGATCCGTCCAGAAAGAATGCAGCCATGTACTATTAAAAATAGAGACATTTATGGAAGAAGATACAAGATATAAGAACCACTATACATAGGACAATGATGCCTAAGTCCCCTTCAAAGTAGGCACCTTGGGACCTCACACAGTTCTCCCAGCTGCAGCACAATGTTCCTTCTGCTCTGGTAGCAGAAGCCACAGAACAAATTTTACTACAACACATTTCATGCCAAGATCCTGCATCAAAATCTCAGACACAGTAGTTTTTGGAATCTCCAGATCAGCTTCTAGTTCCCGCACTGTCAGTCACCAATCTTTGTTGATTGCAGCCCATACATGGTCTACCTTCTCAGGTGTTCTGCTTGGTGCAGACCTTCTAGAACGTGGATCACTTTCAACAGGTCCTCGACCATCTTTGAAGCATTTGTGCCACACTTTTATCTGTGCTACATTCACTGCATCATCCCTGAAAGCCTTCTGAATCATCCGAATAGTTTCTGTGCAGGAACCTTCAAGTTCAACACAAAATTTGATGCAGATTTGTTGCTGTACTAGCTCAGTCATTTTGAATGTAATGGCCACACACATGCTCACTCAATGGCATCTACCACCCCTAATTGTTACAGAGCAGAACCGGGCGGGGTGGTGAAGGATATATACTATTACCGAAAGGGCCTCTGCTTTTGCTCCGGGGATCCCCATCCCACACTAGGTTTGTTTAGCCTGCCACCAGGGGAAAGACATCTCTCAATGCCAGAGATTGGTGAAAAGGAATTATTTATTTAAAAAGTTGTACAGATTTAGAGCAATGACTTAATGTCATCATTAAAATACTAAAGTCCTTTAGAAAACCCACAGACGCACAGTCCTTCCTTCTCCCTCTGCCCAGTCCGGGTACCGTATCTCAGGAAAAGAAGTAGAGTCCATGGCTTAGGCCACCTGGCACCATTGGCTGTGTTGCCACTGCAATCTCCAGTTAATCCAAAACCACGTGGCACGTTCTCATGGCCCACCAACAAGAGTCTTTTACCTCTTTCCTTCCCGCAGCGTCTCTCCTGCATTCTTCCAAACTGCTAAGAGAGAACTCTGCATCGCTGCTACATCTTGCCTTCCGGCTTCCTCAGCTTCATGGAAAAGGGAGACCCAAAAGCCACATGGGCCCCAACCTTCCTTCCTTTCTCTCTCATGCAGGCCCTGTAACCAGGGGGAGTTGGCTCCCAGTTCCATCTTGGGTAAAAGTCTCTCCTATCTCCCTGGGTCAAAGGATGGCCACAGCTATTTAACATATCCATGAAACCAGTTAAAACTTATAGATATGTTAAATGACTATGCCAGAGGTTATCTGCAAAGCTGTTGCTATGCAAAACAGCTCTCAGTGGTGCTGCTGCTCCATGTGTCCCATCCTCCAGCTCAGACTTGTGGGGGTGAGGACATCCTATATATATTTTTACTAATGTTTCCTGGACACCCTGAGTTCTGGACCCCGTTACAAATCCCTATTTGGCCCCCCCCCTTGGCTGCACCCTGTTACATAATGACTAGTGAGTGCAGTGAAGTCATCCTTGTTCACGCATGTGCATTCCAGTCCACTCTCCTTGGCTGCCAGGTTACATTGACGTCATGCAAACCGTTCTCGTTATGTTAACAATGGCTGGACTTTTTCCAGATGGACCTCATATATATCTCAAATCAGGGTGACATGTCACGGTTTAATTTTCAGTGCTTTATTTTTCTTAGAGGTTCCTAAAATAATACTGTTTTAAAACTGATGGTATCTTAGATGCAATGAAATAGAGCACTTAAGAATATCGACAGGAGGAAGCATTAAATTGTAATAATTTAATCAAACTGACACAAGATGCCTTTATTTTACCACAGAGATCGTCCAGATTCTTACTATATTGTGTGTTACCTTCCCTTTGTTATCACCTTCTTTGCAGGTATGGCCTGACCTCCAGGTGAATGTAAATAAACCAGCACGATTACTTCCAGTTTCTAACTTGCCAAGTTTTCTTTAATTGAACCACATTAGAAAGATAAATTAATCATGAAATGCAAGAGTTGGCAAACTGTGGTCCGCCCTCCAAATCTGATCTGAGGCCTGTTTTGGAAATAGAGTTTTATTGGAACACGGTGGTGCCCATTCATCCGCATACCGTGTATGGCTGCCTTCACGTGCACTCAGTGGAGAGTGGAGGGATTGTGACAAAGACCAAAAACTTGAAATATTCCCATCTAGCCCATTACTAGAAAACATTTGCCGATTCCCTGATAACATAGAAAAAAAGATGCTCCTCACTCATCTGTCTTTCTCTGCCTCCTCTGGGTTTGATTCAAACCCTACCAATACAAAAACGCCTCCAGGGGCTCTAGATTCTCTCACAGAGGAAGGTCCTCTCCAGGGACCAGCTCAGGTCTGGAGCTTCTTACAGGGGTTAGGAGATGTCTGGGCCACGGCCAGTTTGGGAGGATTCTAGCAAATTAGAAAAGATGAAGAAGGAGCAGAAGAAGGAGAAGGAAAAAAGGAAAGAAAAGGATGGAAATGCGGGGAGAAAAAATAATTTCAAAATAGGATTTGAAAAGCTGTGGTATAGTTTTAAAGTGTGTGTTTGACAAATTAAACTTTTATCACACACATACACATAATAAATGTAATCCAGTTCTTCTCTTTATCATGAAAGACTTATAAGTATAAATCAATTCATAGTGTATCGTAAGCAGGGTGGCCTGGCAATGGGGAAGAAGTTTAAAGTTGGGCAATGAAGACATTTGGTCTTTCAATACTGTCCGTGGATCTTTGTGCTTCTGTGTAATCTAACTTGGAGTTAATACTGAAAATCTAAATGCGAGGCCCTTCGTGTATTTTGGTCCAGGACAGATGTCCCTTTTTGGCTCCTTCTGGAACAGACCCATCAGAGCCCCTGACCACCTTCCCCTACAGCTTCCTGGGGCCTTCCCATCCATAGTGACCTTTCTGGGACTTACTTTCTGGATCACACATTAGGTGTTTTACCACATGGTGCCCGGTGACATCTAATTGGAATGTGATTTTATTCTTTTCTCAGTTGCATAACCTTTGATGCATTTGTCCACTCATTGCAGTAGCAGGGAGACGTCTTATTGGATTCTTGCTGAGCTGACCAGGGGATGGATAGGAGGGTACTTGGAAACTGAGAAGTGCTTTTCAAGAGTAAGGTATTATTACTATTTTTATTCTTTGTGTCTTTTTATGTCCCGGTATGTGAAGCATGGTAATATGCTTAAAAAACAAGTATTTATTTCCTATAACATATTTTATGTAACTGAGACTACAAATAAACTAAAATATTGTAATGGAAGATAGTTTTACTATGATGAAACAGATATTTCCTATTAGAATGTAAGCTTCATGAGGGCCAGAATTGTGTCTTATTCATTATTCCTTCCCCAGTGCTTTGAAGAGTACCTAACAAGTGGTAGTTGCTCACCACATACTGTCGCACATTGAGCAAGTATGTAACTTCTTCTTTTGAACAACTTTTTGAGGTATAATTTATATACCACCAAACTCGTCTATTCTAACTACAATTCAATGCTTTTTAAAGTAACTTTACCACATTGTAACTTTTTCAAATTATTAGAGTGTTACACCATTTTAAAATAAAAAGAAAATCACCACCAGGAAGACAAACAATCCAATTAAAAAATGGTCAAAGGACCTGGATAGACACTTCTCCAAGGAGGACATACAGAAGGCCCATAGTCATATGAAAGGATGCTCAGCATTACTAGCCATCAGAGAGATGCAAATTAAAATCACAATGACATACCACCTCACATCAGCCAGAATGGCCATCATGAACTAATCAACAAACCACAAATGCTGGTGAGGAGGTAGAGAAAAGGGAACCCTAGTGCACTGTTGGTGGGAATGAAGACCGGTGCAGCCACTGTGGAACACAGTATGGAATTTCTTCAGAAAACTAAACGTGGAACTGCCTTTTGATCCAATGATCCTGCTGCTGGGATTATACCTCAAGACTGTAAACAGCCTAAATACCTGTCAGTAAATGAGTGGATCAATAAACTGGTACATTTACACAATGGAATTCTATGCAGCAGCAAGAAAGAAGGAGCTCCTACTCTTCACAACACCATGGATGGATCTGGAGAGTATTATGCTAAGTGAAATAAGCCAGTCAGTGAACGACAAATACCATGTGATCTCACCTATAAGAGAATCCTAATGAACAAAACAAACAAATAAGAAAAGTAGAATCACAGGCATGGAAACAAGAGGGGAGAGGGGAGGGGGATAATGGGGGAAAGCACGGGAAGGTTCCAATCAAGGAATATGTATGAATGACCCATGGACATGGATGACAGGGTGGGTATTGACTATGGGAGTGGGGGGTGGGCGGGGTAGGGGAGAGCAATGGGGGGAAAATTGCGACAACTGTAATAGAACAATAAAAAATAAAAAAAAAAGAAAATCAACAATGTAGAAGGTAAAAATTAAAAGCTTTCCCTGTTCTTCACCAGATTCCACTCCTCAAGGGTAACCGTTTCTCACAATTCAGCATGGAGTGTCTAGTTTTGTTTTTCTTTGCCAACATAATGCACATATACACAATGACAAAAACAGGCTAATATCCACATTGTTTTGCCATTTTCCGTTTTCACTTCACAATACATTGCAGACTTCCTTCTCCACAGTTAACTCCTTTGTGAAAAACAGCTGCACAGCATTGCATTGTATGAACAAACATTAACATTTATTTTACTAGTTCTCTATTGGTGGATACTTAGCCCATTTCCGATTTTCTTATTGCTGTTATAAATGACAGAAAAATTTTGTTTACTTGTTTGAATCTTCCTATTGGATAGATGCCAAGTGGACTTACTTGGCTCATTCAAAGGGATGAACAATTTCAGTTTTGACAAGGCCTGCCAAAGTGCCCTTCAAAAATCACTGTTTCAGTTTCTGCTCTCCCTGCCAGTATTTGGGGTGTCTCTTCCCTCACATTCTTGCCAGGACTGGGTAATATAAATTTCTTACTGCTTTGGTCATGCTTTCCCTCCTGAATTGCCAATGCATCTCTTTTGCAATTAAAAAAAATTGAGTTCCTTCTCTTCTTAGAAGTTCAAAGGAACTCATGACATACTATAGATATTAGCCTTTTTGTTAATTTGTTGGGTAAATTGTTTATTGAATGGGTTTAGTCCAGCCTGAGGCCTGCTGTCGTGGGACAGAGGTGAAGATATGGGGGGTCCTGGGCTTGCTAGGGGTTCATACTGGGAGGGAGAAAGGTGGAAGCTGGAGTTTTCCCATCATTTCAGGCCTCGGTGGGCAGTGGCTTTGTCATCTACTCCATTTTTTTCCATTGCACATGAGTGACTAGATTAGGAGACAAAATGGAAAAATACTAGGGTTTTTTTTTTTGTCTCTCCCACTATAGGGTAAGTTTGATGAGGGCAGGGCCTGAATCTGTCTTTACTCACTGCTGTGTCCACAGGACCCAGCAATACTGCCTGGCACTTAGCAGGTGTTTAGTAAATACTTGTTGCATGCATGGATGAATGGATCCCATCATAGGGTGTTCTCAGTCCATTGAAACTTTGGACGTTGATCATGGTGATGATAATGATAATATTATCTGCCATCTCTGGACTCTTTTTTTGAGCCAGGCTCTCTGCCAAGACCTTGGCATTCCTCGTTTCATTTAATCCTCCCAGCCAGGTATGATGTACAGGTAATCATTAGCCCCATTTTCTTTTTTTTTCTTTCTTTTTTTTAAATTACTTTATTGTTGTTCAATTACAGTTGTCTGCATTTTCCCCCCCACCATTCCCACCCACCCCAGCCAATCCCACCTCCCTCCTTGGCTCCCACCCTCCCCCTTGGTTATGTCCATGTGTCCTTTATAATGGTTCCTGAAAACCCTTCCCCCCACTGTTCTCTCCCTGCTCCCCTCTGGCTGTTGTTAGATTGTTCTTATGAGAAAATGGAGGTTCAGAGAGGTTAAATGACTTTTCCAAGGTACGACAGTGAGGATTTAACTCCTGGAGGTGTGGTCCCAGACTCTTAAATCTTTATTGTTGCACTCTTGTGGGTTGCAACTCATCTGTCCTTTAAGATGCATGTTTTTTCCCCATCTTGGGGGCTGGAAGGACCAACAGAGGGGACGTAGCACTGAGACCCTAGAAATGGACAGGGACTAGGGAGGCTGGAGGCTGGGTCTTTTCCAGGACATTTCCCTCACTTTTGCAATAGTGATTCAGGGCACAGTTTCTCAATCCAGACAGGCTTGGAGTCTATTCCTTATTATCTGTATGGCACTGGGTAAGCCCAGTCTTCTCTGTAAACCAGGGACGATACTAGACTTCCCTTACAGGCTTGTTCTGGGGATTGGATGAGAGCATGCTTGGGGTGCCAAACCTTTCCCAGGCTCAGAGTTGGTCTTGGCATGTATGGGCTGTTAGTGGTCAAGACTGTGGAACCCTTGACCCTGGTCATGTACTCTCTTGGGTGGGGTCAGGAGAGAGTTTGTCTTACTGCCTCTGTGCACACTTGAACTTCCCTCCTGGCCTGCACCAGAACCTCTTTCTTTATCTTCCTCCGTGAAGCATGCTTGCTTGACTGCCTTGGGAGATGGGTACTGAGGGTTCATTTGTGAAGCTGAAAGAGGAGCATAACCCTCCTATGGGACATAGCTGCCTCCAGAAGCCCATGGGGCTTGGGGGAGCTAGCCCCCTCTCTTTCTGCCTTGCACTCAGCTCATGACTCTCAGGTGGACTTTAAATGGTGCTTGTGGCTTTTTAAAAGACTTCTTTATCTTCTCAGATGCCACAGCTAATAGATTTATAGATTCTTCCTGCCAATGGGGACATACGAGATGCCTTCTCTTCTCTCCCTGGCTGTATCCTATAGCCATAAGTATCTTCCTTGCAGGGAGATTTAACAGGCACCAAATTAATTTCTTTCCAAGCCCAGCTGGAGAAAGGAAGCCAAACTCTTGGTATTTGCTCTCCAAGCAGGTGGGGAGCAGAGGAGTATTTTGCAGAGCTGAGGAGATGGCTGACCTAGGAACAGCTGCCTCGACAATCTGGGGTTTAGACAGTGCATATGGTTCAGGGAATGAAAGGACTTTCTTTAACTGGGGCTTTGGCCTGTGGGCTGTCACCTGGGTCTGTGAGAAACTCCTTTTACCATGCAGGGGTGGTGGTCTATGGGGATGCACTTAAGATAGTTTTGGTTTTCTGAAAGTGTAATGGTGATTTTCCTTTTCTTGGGGGTATCACCTGGGTATTGGTGAGCTTATGTGTCAGATTTAACCAGTGTATTCTGATTTTATAATACATATTCAGACAAGATGATTTGCTAAGTATGTGAATTAACTTATAGATCCTAATTAATTTGTATATATTTTTTGCATAAATAAATGCAGAAATTAAAAATAGCCCCTCATCAGACTATGTGACCTTATCTTTTTGTCAGTTTTATACTTCCTAGAATAATATCTGGCATAGAGTTGGTGCTCAATAAATATCTGCTTAATAAATATTGTTGAATGTCTGGTTTGGAAACCATGATCATCTTATCTCTAGGATGTGTAAGTCAATGACATGAGTTTATTGCATTACCATGGAAGAGATGAATTATTCTCCAGGTTCATGAGCTATGTAGCTAACCAAATAGTCAAGAACTAGAAATGGCTTACTGACTTCCCTGAGAAAGCAAGAAGGGGACTGGATTTTTGGAACATAAATAATTTATAGCCTTATTCTAAGGGTAAAGGGTGACAGAAGGCAGAGAGGGTCTGGAAAAGATGGTGCTGGTCACTGTGCTTATTACTAATTCTTTTTGGAGAATTAGGCCACAGCTCCTTTTCTATGAGAGCATATTAGCTTAT
Source organism: Macrotus californicus (assembly GCA_007922815.1). Lineage (NCBI taxonomy): Eukaryota > Metazoa > Chordata > Mammalia > Chiroptera > Phyllostomidae > Macrotus > Macrotus californicus. Next base: position 1,036 of record VMDR010010304.1, on the reverse strand, counting down.
GGTGTGGGATTTAGATTTCACCAATGGTGAGAGCCAGCCTTGACAGTGAGTCCTCAGAGAAAATGGGTAGGGTGAGTGGGTCAGGGGTGAGCATGGCTTTCCAGTATGGAGCACCGAAGCTCAGACAAGGATGGCTTGGGAGCCAAGCAGGAGAGCTTTTCTTGCTTGGGGACTGAGAAGGAGCCACGGGACCCAGGGCAGCTTCAGGATGATGGGAGGCTGAAGGTGGGGATCCACATCCCAAATTTCAGGTGACCCTGGGAATCCTGTTAGACTTTAGATTGGTACCATATTTAAATTCCAACCTGTTCCGAAATGGATAAAGAAAGGTAAGTGATCTATTTTCCCAGTAAGCAGTGCCAATAAAATCAATATGAAACTAGATTTCAATTACCTTAGGATGAGGAATCTGGGCTTTGTAATCCATCCATTCATTGTTTTTTCTGACTTTTTATTTTAAGTGAAGTTTTTCACGAAAGCATAACGTACTCTAGGTTGAGTTACGATAAAAGGCAGTTTTCCAGTTCTGAGGCTATTGTTCTTGTTTGTAAACTCAGAGCACATTGATGGCTGTATTAATGTAATGTCCTTTGCCTATTAAGAAGACTATTTATTAAAAATGGGTGGCAAGGCAGTTGGACCATATTAGTGATTTTCAAATGTTTCATCATATTGTTAAATTAGTATAGAGATGCCAAACTGATATTGTTTTAAGCATAAATTTTATCATTAGTTAAGGTTTCTTGGAAGGCTATTTGAGAATGATTCCGAGACAATGTCCTGTCTTAGTGGAGAAGAATTCTATGATCTATTACTGATGCCTGCCAAAGGCACATGTTGGGGATGGATGATATCTGTCATTTCTGTACTAGGAAAATAGAAGTTTTAGGTAATAGTTAATGAACATGTTCATGAAGCATTTTGTTTACAGAAATTGAGTTCAGCACTTTGAAGGCTTCAGAAATGTGAACTGAAAGTTTAGTAGACAGTTCCACTAAGGTTGATATAAAATAATTGAAGACATATAGACAGGACA
>VMDR010010303.1:18913-31266 GCA_007922815.1 Macrotus californicus | reverse complement strand
ATCAGTTGATGCTGTGAGATGTTACATTGGATACAAAATAAGAAATCCAACCTAATATCTGCTTGTTTAATACATTTAACTGTATGAAGTAGCTGAGTTTATAGGTCAACAGTGAACACCAATAATTTTACATGGTTTAGTGTAATAGCCTCACATGAATTTAAAAATAAAAAACTTAACCAGAAATTTTAAATATCTCCCCTTCCAAAATTATCTGTGAAAGAGAATTTTCAAAGTTAAATTCTGTCTCCCCCTACCATTGGTGTGCAGTGACATCTTAGAAATAAATTCTTCCTCCCTAGACATGTAAAATGAATTTCCTTTCAAAAAAGAACCAATGATTTCCAGATATGTTGGGATTGCTTGGGAAGTGGGGCTGGGACCCTGCAGCCAGGGTCAGCAAAGGGGCGGGGTCAGGACAAAGGGGACGAGGAAAGCCAATGCTCAGAGGGCCAGGCAAAGTCTAACATCCTGACACATATTTACTCATTTAAATCTCTCAAAAAACCCATGAGATGTCATTAGTTCTAGCTCTGTTTTTATACATGAGGTGACAAAGACACGGGCTAGTTATTTGTGGTTGTCAACATAGGATTCAAACCCAGGCACTTACTCAGACATTATATTTCTCCCCAAAAAGCACCCTGTCCCTCCAGCTACATGCTCCTTACTCTGACTTACATCCCTTCATGGTCATCTACCCATGACCACTGAGTATATGTGCAAGGATTACTGTGTTTGCTGTTTGTCTCTTTCTGCTGAATGTGAGGCTCCTGACTCTGCATCAGCTGTGTCGGGTCATTGGTTGAGGCATCCTCTGGGTCTAGACATGGGCTCCTAAATAGATAGTTGTTGAAATAAATTATTGGGTGAATGAATGAATGGTGTACCCCACCCTAGACTAAGGAAACAGGTAAAATTCAAAGCATCAAGGATAAGCATCAAATTTAAGAATAAGTTTCTAATCAAAGATGAGACACAATATAAGTGTTAGGGGCCAAGCCTGAGCACATTTCCACAGGCAGCTTTGGGGGTGAGGCTGAAGAGGGCACATTTCTGCCCTATCTGAAGGGAGGTGAAGGGTGAAAGCCTGTTGGGTCAAGACTGCGTGCCATTCTTGCCCATGTTCCTGGTCCCTTCCAGCACCAACACCACCATGAGTACAAGTTCACTTTTCAGCTGCTTTCAGCCCAGCCAGTGCACTGAATCATGCATACTCTTCCTCTGATGGGTTTCCAAGAGGACTAACCAGGATTCAGATCAAATAATTTCCCCAGGAAATCCAAACAGCCCAAACAAGGATAAAGCCATGCCTTGGTTCTAATTAGCACCAAAAGGTAGCCAAAGTTCCCACTGGTGGAGAGGCGAAGCAGAAAGACGTGGAAGACTGCATGATTGACGGTGAAATGTTTCCATGAATTTCAATGAGGAACTGGTTAAACACATTTACACTTTTATGGATGATGATTCTGACCGCTTACTGAAGTTGCAGAAAAAGAACACAGAACCAGCATAAGGCAAAATAGGATGAAGAGCATTTTCTTTCTCCATTTTTGTTTGTGTGTGTGTGTGTGAAGTGGAACATAAGAGAACCATCTGTACAGTAGCAGTTAGTATAAGATAGGACAAAGTATATGAGGCTCTTTTTAGCCAGCGCCAGCACAGACTCAGTGTATGCATACCTGCAGGCACCTGTGTGGAGAAGAGGGGGCCAGAACCTGGGTGATCATGATCATTTTCCCACAGGCCTTTATCCCCAAGGGAAGAAAACTTTACAGCTACAGGATTTCCCACCCCTCCCTTGCTTCAAAGTAAAGACTGCTCCATGTGTGTGTCCACACACACAGCCAGATAAGAGGTCAAGGTATCATAAGGGTGGAGAATACATTTGGTTCCTTAATACCACCCCCAATCACAGAGTGGAAGCAGCCATGGGAATGGGCAGAAGGCAAGGTGGCGTCCGCAGCTCATTCCTCCCGACACATCCAGCCATCGCCCTCAGAAAACATCCACTTAGCCTCTGCTATACAGCAGCCTCGCATCCCCTGTGCTCCTAAGACACAAAGATGACTTACTTAGGCAGGGCCCCTGCCCTCAGCACTTTAGAGTGACATAGGAGGAAATGGACTAGTTAAGAATGATGATCAAGTCTGGTAAGTGCTGCAATAAGAAGAAACATGGGATTGCATGGGGACACAAGTGGTGGGGGCTGGGGGAGCAAGGATGCCTGGGTGGAGATGGAAATCCCTAGAGCCAGAGCTCCAGCCTGGACCTGAATATCAATATCTATCTCTCTGTCTATCTATCTATCTATGAATTTGAAGACACTTATGGCATGAACTCAACAGTTTTCCACAGTCCTCACTCTGCCTAATCAACCTCTGTCTACTTGCATGGTCACAAATAGACGGAGTAACCATGCAAGTAGTCACCACAGAGTATTGTTGCTGGTGACAGAGTGATCTCTGAGGGGACTGGCTGAGTTCACAAGGGAATGAAGAAGTGAAGTCCAGGATGGCTAAACCTTGGCTGTACCTTAGCCACGCTGAGCGGAGGAGGGGGCTTCAGGAGAGCGAACCGGCTGTGAAACGGAGTAGAGGCATGAACGTGAGCGTGAGCAACTACTGCAGGCATCACAGGGAATTCAGGAATTCTGGGGAGGGAGGATAAAAAGGATCTAAACCACTAAAAATGTAGAGTGACTTTTGAAATTAATCCTACATACATGTATATTTGTTATTTATTAAGAGCTATCAGTTATAGAACTCAAACAATAACTTTTAACATTTTATTTAAATTAATTATATTTTTACTGCAGGGTCTGGATCAGGGTTACCCAATAAAATACAGGATGTCAAATTTGAATTGGAAATATAAGTATGTCCCACATATTGCAGGGATGCTCTTGAACTAAAAAAGAAAATCTTGTTGCCTACCTGAAATTCAGAATTATTTTATTTGCTAAATTTGACAGCCCTGGCCTGCATACTTATATGAGGACTAACCCCACCCCATAGTATTCCTGTTTGCATCACATAGCTTGTAGTTTGACAAACACTCATTCACCTGCTTTCAGAAAGCCTGGAGGAGTTCTGGGAAGTACACAGTAACTTCTTGTAGCCCACACATCTCTTCCTGTTTTGTCTGTGACCCCTTTTCTACCCTCTGATATCAGCCCTTGTTAGCATCCTACTCTCTATCCTTGGATCACTCTCCCAGACCATCAGAGAGCAGGTTAAGGAGGAGTGTGCGGGGCTGGACAGGTAGCCCTGAGAGTTCAGAGGCTGAGTGAGAGAGAATAGGTAGGTAGAGAGAATCACTGGTCAACAAAGTGTCAGCAGCCTGCTGGCAAAAGCTCAACAATGTTGCTTTAACACAAAGGAGAAGTGTGACCCTGGTCCATTCAAATGCCATCCATGCGCTGAGCTCCTGAGGGGACCCCCAGAAGAAGCAGGCCAAGGAGCCCATTCTTCCAGAGGGAACTAAATGACAGCACCGATGAGGTGGCTCCTTTGGCCAAGTTCAAGCACGTCATTCCTCACGAGCACCATTACCAATTTCAGTGTGCCGTTGCCGGCAGCATTCCCAGCAGTTGACACCTTTACAACCGTTTTCTCTAATCCAGCCACTGATCCTTGAATTAGGGTCACAGGAGCTGTCTTCAGAGTGAAGTGAGGAGGGACTCAGATCACCAAAGGCATTCTGACTGGAGCTTCCACTGAGGAATTAAAATTTTAATCTGATTTGACACAGTTCTTTGGGGAATCTGTGGACTTGTCATGAGACCGATGATTAAAGCGGAACTAAGGGATTTGGGCCTGTCTTTGTGAAGAAGATAAAAAAAAAAAAGTTGGAGAAATTTGCTTTGTTTCTTCTTTGACACATCCCTCACAAGAAAATTGTACTATACACTCTTGGCAATGCACTGGGCCCCAGTAGCCAGGCTGGGTATGGGGCGGGGGGGGGGGGGGGGGGGGGGGGGGGGGGGGGGGGGGGGGAGGCAACAAGAAGAGATCATTCTCAAGTTCTTGGTCTTTGCCACCAGCCAACTTGGTGAAAAGTGTTACAGAAAACAATGACATGGAAGTATTTTATTTCCTTTAAGCCAAAGAGTTCTTCTAAGTAATAACTAAATTATGGTAACAGGGCAATAGATACAGCTGTAGGGATGCACCACCAGAGAGGAGAGTGTATGTTCTGTGATTCATTTGGAAGTAAGTCCAAGTGATCTGGTTCAATTATTGCTCAGTTTAGTTATAGAAATAATAGCTCATGCTGACCCACCTCTGAAAGGCCGGTGCGGGCAGCGTGTTGTTGGCCAGTTTTGGAGAACTCCGCTGCTGAAGGCGGTGGGGTGGTGATAGACTTTCCCCAGGTGAAAACCAGAGTAGCGTTCCCCAAGGGAACATGTGTCTATCACTCCACACTTTCAGACAGTTGTCCTTTGTCATGCATGACACGTTCTTGCCTATTTCCTGTTTTCTCCAGAGGTAGGCAGGAGGATTATCAGATAAAAAGGATTGTCAGATAAGAGCAAGTTCTTTACTCAGTAAGAGCAGGATTCACCATCTTTGGTATCTAGATCATTTTTTTTTTTTTGGCCCCAAGCTCAGGAAAACACCAATGTTCAAGAACAAAAGAATCACATTCCTTCTTCCCATCGACCAAGACTAGGAAATCAGGATGCAAGATTTCATTTGAGATGCCAGCATTGGAACTTGGCGTTCCTAAGGGGAGAGGCAACGGTTTCAAGAACTTTATGCAGCACATGGAATGGGGTGGGGGTGGCATTTTCTGAAGTCCTGACATCACTGGGCAATTTTTTTTAATAGGAGTCCTCCCACTCTTTGTCTAAGAACTTGATTATGCCCCCTGCTGAAGACGCCCCACAGATCAACAGAGAAGTGTTGTTCTAGCCTGAGCAGAGAGACTCCCAACTTTGTGTTTGACCTTGGGCAAATCACATAAAGTCCTGGGGCTCTATTTTACCATCTATAAAATAGCAATAATTCTATCTGCTCCTCCCACCTTCATGAGGTTACTTTAAGGGCAAAATGTTGAGATTATTGATTTAAAAGCATTTAGAAGTAATAACTAATGCACCGTAGGCATTAACACCGTGATTGTCCGCACTCTGACAACAGTATCAGCATCCATGTACTTCATTGATGGACGATTGTACGATTCCCCCACATGCACACCCTGTCTCATTATATAGCAGATATGCTCCCGCCTTTACTTTGACTCTTCCCTCTCTCTGGAATGTTCTTCTACTCTGTAGCATCATTGCAAGCTTCCTCTCTTCCTTCAAGATTTTGTTTCACTGTATTCTTCTCGATGAGGCTACTCTGACTATTCTATTCGAATCACAACCCAGTCTTCTACCCCCAGCATTTCCGATACCCCACGGCTGCCTTACACTTCTCTATAAAAGTTATCTCTTCCAATATACTATAAAGTCTATTCAAATTAAATGTAATTATGATTGAAGTCATATATTAAATTGATCTAATAAATGCCATTTATTATATTTATGATTGATCGCCAGTCTCTGTTTCATGAGGGCAGAGACGTCTGTGCATTTTGCTTATTAAAATAACCCAAGCTTATTTAGGACAGTGCCTGGCACAAGGCAGGCATCTTAAAAATATTTGTTAAATTAGGTAATTAATTAAAAGTAAACTGATGGATAGCCACTGCATGCCAACTACATATGTTCCACATTCCTTAGCCTAGAATCCAAGGCCAAACACAACTACGCTGCTCCATCTTTCAGCCACATCTTCCTCTCCACTCTTTTTTTTTTGTTTCCCTCTTTAATACACACATTTCAGCTCATGTGGATTGTTCTCAGTGCCCCCAAACACCCTGTAGAACAATATAAACTGTTCCTATCCTGTTTCTTTTGTTTAGAGTGCTCACTCTCCAAATGCTCTCATTTAGAATCCTATCTATGTTTTACATTCAAATGCTTCTTCCTCGATGAACTCTTTCCTGGGTTTCATATTGGGATGTAATCTTTCCCTTTCTTAACTCAGCATTAACTTATGCCTCTAGTATGGCCCTTAGCTCTTTGGGGTGCTATGTTAGTTTCCTAGGGGTGCCATAATAAAGTACCACAGACCAGGTGGCTTAAAGAACAGAAATTTATTGTCTCACCATTCTGAAGGCTAAAAGTCTGAGATCAAGGTATTGTAGAATTGGTATCTTTGAAGGCCTGTCTCTTTTGGCTTATAGTTGGCCATCTTCTCCTCATGTCTTCACATGGTCTTTCCTCTTTGTGTGTCTGTGTCCATCTCTTTATAAAGACACTAGTCATGTTGAATTAGGGTCCACACTGACAAACTCATTTTATGTTAATTACCTCTGTAGAGACCCTATTGCCGAACAGTCATATTCTGAGACACTGGAGGTTAGGACTTCAACATAAGACCTTAAGGGGATACAATTCCCTTCAGCCCATAGCAGGTGCATACCCTCAAGCTCCCTCGGAGGACCTGACAATCTGCTCCAGGAGCTGTGAGGTCATTCCGTCAGGACAGGCACTCTGTTTCATCCATTTTTGTAACTCCCAGGCAACAAAGCATAGTTTCAGACCTCATTTGGTCTCCGTGATTGTTGACTGAACCAGATTTCTGAGCAGTCTTACAGAAACCAGAGTACAAGATGAAGATTGCCATGACTCCCTCATGCCCTGCCCTTTGGGCCACTTGCCAAATCAACAGGATCTCCTTGAACTGGTCTCAACATAGTGTCTTACTGCATTTCCTTTCTCCCAAGTTCACTGTCCTAACAACTGTTTCAAAACTGAGGAAAGGTTTGCTTCTTCAATTACTACTTGCAAACGAGAATAAACCTTTGATCTGCTTGGCAATCACTGAGCACCTTTGTAGATTTCAAGGAGGAAAAATTTTTTATAAACAGGCCCACATTGTAGTAAAGAGGGTACGGTGGAAACTCAGGGAAGCTTTCTACCTGAACGATGATGCCCTAACTAACTGTTTTAGGTAGCACCAATCTGTTGTATTTTGTTTCCATTGCTTATTGACTTGGAAGCACATGATGTCCTTGACAAACTGCACTTCAAATGCAGGATTCCTCAAGCTCTTTTCGAACTACTGAAATTGTGTATTTCAGCTGAAATGTAAAATGTCACTAGCTAACACAGGATTTCAACTTTAGAATCTACTAGTTGAGAAGACTTTAGAAAGTCAAGAGATTGGCAATGATGAATGCTCTGAGCTGGGAAACACAGAGAAATCTTAATTTTCCAGAAGATGTTTGGTCTTTGCAGTATAGGTTAAAGATCTTACATGCAGGAATTCAGTCCTCAATTGAATTTTTCAGTTAGGATTTGCAAACAGAACTGTGACACCCCCCAATTTCCTGTTACTGAGAAGAACAGTCCAGCAGTGAAACCAAGAGACACTGAATTGGCTTATTGGTAATGAAAAAAAAAATTCAGATCACTAGGAAATTCATGCTTAAGGAAGAATGTCATTAAGAAGCTCTCTCCAAGAAACAAGAATACCCTAAATTCTGAGGTTAAATAAAATAATTGCCGCAGTAACTTCTAAGACTGGGAGGCAGTATTTTTATCAGGAAAAAGAAGGCAGAATTAGGCCAAGTAGTTGAAGTTCTACCCCTGTTTTGACTAGCATTTGCTGAATGACTTAGGGTGATGTACCTAGCACCTGTGGGTTGCTACAGCTTTGTCTGTAAGAAGAAAAGGCAGATAAAATGATAACTGTCTGGAGGCAAGGCTGAAAGTGAACTTTGGGGAACTCAGACTTCTCCATGAACTTGGATTATATTTTAAGTTTTTTCTTCATTTTAAGAAATCTCCATTGACCATTTCAAGGGGTACTTGGATTCGACAGAGAACAAAAGTCAGGAACACACAGCACCGTACAAGGACTGGATAAAAGGGTCCTGAGATTGTATCACTTCTGTTGTGAGCAGGGCTCTCACCTTCTCCCCATCTCCCACCTGCTGAAGCAGGGACACTCAGACCATTCATCGAGAGGGCCCAAGATGACAACAAAACAGCCGTGAGACATTGTGATGAGGAAAGTATGTCAATAAAACAGACATATCCCCTTGAGTCACACTATGTCACTCCCCAGCTATCTTATAAGGCGTAGTGTATAAACTATAATGAGCAGGAAGATGCTGAGAGCATAAGTCTAGTTCACACAGTAAAAATGAAGAGGGATGTTGACTACTTCTTCACAAATTCCCTAGGTAAATGGGGCATTTGTCCTGCATTTTAATGCAATCATGTTCTAATAAATGCCATCTTCTACAGATTTATTCCCAAGAAAGAAATCTCCTGAGTACTATCCATGGCAAATGCCAGGAGCTGCCTAACAGCCCCTAGAGAAACCTGCCAGTTGTCATTCCTGATAGGCTGAGCATCCACTGTCTGCAGACGGCACCTAGGCAACCTGTCCATCAGGAAAAGGCCAAAAGCCAGTCAGATCACAATAAGGTCTCTTTGTTTATGGAATTGTATAGCAGAGTGGCATTTTCTTTTTGTTTTTTCATTCCACTTGGCAAATCTCATCAAGATCTAGATATGCAAAGCAAATTGGGTTATGAAGAGTTTTCCCACTAAAACATTCAAACACATGGAAACACAAAGAATCTCATTAGTTTAGAGATCTACTAATTGAATCCTGCTGGCTGGTAAACTCCAACAGAGAATTATGCCCAGGGTTATAGGAATCATAGTAATCATGCAGAGCAGCAGGAAACCAATAATCTGCTTTAGGTCTTTATACACTGGCCTTTTTTCTTTTGATATTTTATATGAATAGAGTGATATATGTCCTGACCGGTGTGGCTCAGTGGGTTGGGCATCATCCCACAAAGCAAAAGGTCGCCAATTCCATTCCCGGTCAGGGCACACGCCTGAGTTGCGGGCCCCTGTCCCTGGTTAGGGTGAGTGTGAGAGGCAACCAATCAATGTTTCTCTCCCTCTCTTCCTCCCTCCCTTCTCCTCTCTCTAAAAATAAATAAATAAAATATTTTTAAGAAGAACAGAGTGATAGAATATTTAGAATCCCATACTTGTCTTTTGCACATGACTTTTTTCATTTAGCATAGTAAAGATTCATCCGTGTTATAAATGTATCAGTACTTTGTTCCTGTTTAGTACCATATGGGACACTCGACGTTTTGTTTATTAATCAATGTGTGGACATTAGGATTGTTTCTCTTTTTTGACCATTGTTAATAAGCTTTTTTTGAACATTCATATGTAAGGCTGTGTGTGGATCTGTGTTTCCATTTCTCTTGGGTAATACAAGTGGAATTAATTATTGAGTCACGTAGTAACTCTATCTGTCAGAAACTGTCAAGTTATTTTCTAAAATGGCTGCACCACTTTACCTTTCCGCCAACAATGTGGAACCCTTCCAGTTTCTCTCCATTCTTGTCAATATTTACTCTTATCGGTATTTGTTAAACTAGCAAGAGCTTTGAAACTCAGCTTATCTTCGGGTCCACTGACATCTGGCTATTCTTCATGTAAATAAGGACACAGAAAAAAAATCTTATTGATAAGTTATCATGAGTGTGCAAAGACTTAGAAATGTCTCGATATTCAAGAATCATTTCCTCTATTATATCAAAAGTCCCCAACTTACAATCTGCCATTGGCTTTGCCATTTGAAAACAAGCTATTGTTCTTCTCTCTCATTCTTAAATATTTACTCACCTCCAGGGTAGCCTAGTATAAAAAAGTTCCAATTGCAGACGAGAAAAAACAACCCAGAAGTGGTGAAGGAAAAAAAATGACAAACCAGAGTTTTTCAGCAGACACAAAAAAACCAGGTAGCCTGATGTTTCTAAAAAGGAGGTGAAAACAGCTAAGCCCATAGCAGCAAAGTCGAGGCTGCTGAGCCTGGCTTCTCATTCCACCAGTTCCCAGTGGCTCCACTGAAATCAAAAGGTTAGTCATTACTCAGTGGAAAATTTTGTTGAAGGGAAAAAAATATATACTCGTGGAATCTCTTGTCCAGACCGCAAATTGCTTTACAAGTGACAATTAATTAAGACCCACAGCACACACATAAGGAAGGCGGTCCATCCATATTGTAGCAAGGCCTTGCTGACCCTCATCATTGCTGGGGGTGGAACATTCTGGGGAGAGTATCGAGACATGGGAATTTCCTAAGAAGGTTGACAACAGATAAAGGCCACTTAGACACTGTGTTGGAAAAGACCTTCCCTTTATTGAAGGGAGTTAGGGAAGTGGCTCAATCAGTCAAATGGATTTGCCACATGTTATCAAAAGTTTATCATCTAGGGGTCATGGGTTAAATGAGACTCTTCCCACTTAGTTTTAGGACCAGCATAGACTGGCCATAGTGGCAAACTCGTTAGTTCGCAGTTCATCCAGCAAACATTTATTGAACACCAAGTGTATGTCAGTCATCACATTTCCTGAAACTGTCAAGTATTTTTTAATAGCGTCATGGCCCTAAAGTTGCCGGCAGTGGATGTTGACAGAGTTGGGTGTGGGAAGTGGAAGAACCACAAGATAAAACAAGAAATTAAATCATGGAACCTTTGTAAAATACGAGAAACAGCTGAACAGAGAAATTCTAACTCCTGTTGCCTAGGATTATGACATCATTAGCCAATCTGTTCAGTGCTTTGTTGATGTTGGGGTGTCCTTGTCCCCCCCAAATCCAGAACTTTTCCAGGTTCGGTCAATGCCTGAGCCATGGGGCCAAGTACTATTTTCAGCTCCAGCAGCTCCCTTGTTTTGCGAGTTCAGGCCAGACAGGAAACCACCCAGTCTGGGAGGATTCAGTTAGATCCCAAAAGAGCACACACACTCAGGTGCAAGACCTTCAAGGCAGCAAGGGATGTTCCAGTTAATCACTGGACACAGCAAGAAGTGAACAAGCAGCCACTGTTTCTCAAGGGATGAGCACTATTGTATGTGTGTATATATCTACACACGCATATATGTATACAACATGTATATATTGTAATGTATATGTGTGTATATATGTATATGTAGGTAAATATATGAAGGGTGGATTGAAAAGGTGTTTTACACATTCTGCTGCTTCTCACCACCATGTAGATTCCCCCATGGTTTTCCACGGGTAACGTGTGGAGAGCTTAGAAATCATTTTATTTTAGGACGATATTTTATTTTGATTGAAAGTGCTGCTGGTTGGGAATTTTTTGAAGGTGAAGGGAGGAATATACAGTAGATTTCGTAGACAGAAAAACATCTGTCACAGACAGAGTTTGGGTCTATAATTTGGAGAACTTCTCTAAGGTGCTCCCGACTGATTCATCATCTCCTGTCATGAGGAGCAGAACTTATCTGAGGCTTCAGTCACTAAGTTCGTCTGGCCTTCCTGGTCCTAGGAGTGCCCACCCACGGTAGCTTTAGGGGTAAAAGAGGAGACGGGGAAAGCAGTGGGACTCATCAAATCACTCAGAAGTATATGCACTGTCTAGGGCATACTTATACTAAAAAATTAGTCATTGTTTGTCTGAAATTCCAATTTAACTGGTATTCCTGAATTCCATCTGGCAACCCCCTCCTCACTTGCCTTTATGTTTTGATTTCTGCCCTGGTGCTCATTGTCTTTTTTTACCTTTATTTCCCCCTGGAGCCTGGGAACAGAGTAAATAATACACTAATGTTCATTGGATGACTGGATAGATGGATTACTAATATAACCTGATTCATTAATTCGTATAAGGTCTATTATCTTACATAAAATGTTCAAATTGAAGTTAGTTGAAGCAATAAATGTCAGTGAGATCTTTTCATTGTTATGAGTTCACACAAGACTATTTAATACAATAGTTTCTACACTTGACAGGTTGGCACCTGACTTGGGGTGAATTATTCCCCTGGGGCGGGGGGACTAAGAACTTCCACTCCCCCCCATGGTAACTACCATTCACCAAATGCTCACTATGGACTAAAATCTATGTATAGTAACATTTTGTTCTCACAAAATCCTGTGAGGTAAGTACTCTTGGAATTTGAACCCAAGCAGCCTGGCTCCAAAGCTGGTTTCCTAGCACTCCAAAGAATGATGCTATGCATTCAACTATGCTGACTCTACAGCTTTTGCTTCAGAAAGTAAATAAATTCTTCCTGATCATCCATGCCCCGGCTCTATTCCTCTACAAGCTAAATCTGTTCTTGAGCAGACCCTCTCAGGAATCTCTGCGTCTACACCCCTCTCTCCTTCTGCCTTGTGTAGCTCTTAGCCAGCATTGGAAATGGCTTTCCAGAATGGTGGCAACAACATATAAGAGACAATTGCCAGTGGATTAGGCACCAAAGTTAAGAACTTATCAAGTGAATC
>VMDR010010303.1:0-18813 GCA_007922815.1 Macrotus californicus | reverse complement strand
TTTGGGGAAAGAGATATTCTTGAAAAGTTCCTTAAGTCATTTCATGTAGAGGACTACAAAAATATTAGGTGTCATACTGCTTTATCTGCATTTGATAGAGATGTAATGCATCTTTATTATCCAATTTAAAACTAATATTTTAGGTGATGACAAGTTGAGAAGACTGGATCCACAGAACTGGAACTGGAAATTATCAACTGGGAAAATATAATTCAGCATGACTGATAGCTGGAAGGAACAGGGTGAGGCTGAATTAACATTTTGGAAGGCCAATTCATCAGCTATAATAAGCCAATTTCAAGGGGAAAAATAATGTGTTAAAGCATGAGATGCTTTGGTTAAAAAAAAAAAATACTACAAAAGGCCAGTATCAAGAGAAATTTCCAAAGAAGCTTGTTTAAATGATTTTTCCAGATTTTTCCCCCAAATCAGAACTGCTTTGAAAGAAAATTAAATAATTGTCCACCTGTAACAATTGGGGTAAACTTCACACTAGGCACACAAGGATAGCCAGAATGGCATTACCCTTCCTGAGATTCTTTGAATTTTACATCAAAGGGCTTTCGGTGCAATTTACAATAAATGTATTAATTTTTGTTCCATCGTCTGCCCACATCTGCCTGTGTCCTCCCACTAGACTTTGGTGTCCTGGGGCTTAGGAAACACAGCCAAGGGATCTGCTACTTCAGAAACATTAACAACCAGCGTCTCTGCCTTTGGATATCAGAGCTCTAGGTTCCTTAATCAAATCACCAGGGCCCTCAAACCCATGTTACCCAACAAGCGAAATAGCTGCTCTGTTTTGCCACCACCACCTAGGACATAGGGTATTCTCAGAGGTCCAGAGGATAAAGCAAACCCCATCACATGGCCACAGTGGGATATATAGGCCAGGTGTGTTCACTGATTGCACCTCATCAGATGCAAAACCTCATTTCATTCAAAGCAGAAGTCTCAGTTTATCTCCTGGGTGGAGATGGGCGGGGGCATGCAGGTGAAGGTCAAATAATCACAATGCAAAATCTCTGTGCCCTACCCACCCCTTTTAAAGTGAGGAAACTGGTAATCTTATCAAGGTGGGTTTGACTAGGAGGTACCATTCTTTACACTTTAGAGCTGATGTACTCTAAAGAAAAAAATAGTCACCTCATTAAGAAAGGCCAAGAAAATTTTACCCAGAAAACACTGATGGAGCAGTAGGGTGGGAGAGGAATGGAGGCTAGGATAGAAAAGAGGAAAGAAGAGAAAGAAGGGGCCTAAGAATAAGAATAGCAGTAGGAATGGGGAAGAAGGAAGGGTGGGGAGAGGTTAACCAAATCTTCATTCTGATTGAGCCCCTGAGCCTCTGCCAGTTCACGAGAAGCTTGCTGTTGTTTGTTTTTGTTTTAAGGTCCCATTTCATTAAGACCAGGAGTTGGGCAATTTTCCCTCCTGATCACTGGGCCAATCTGTTATTGCTACCATTGAGAAAGGAAGGAAAAAAATATTTGGCATCATTGCTTAGACAAATTTGCATTTCATTGTGGAAGATTCTTAGCTGTTCAACTCTACCCAGTTCCAATCTGTTCCAGCCAAATAACTTTTTTATCCTTCTTCCTCATTTTTGTAGGGACGGAAAGGAAAAAGAAAAAAGAGGAAGGAGAGATAATAGAGATAGAGGGAGGGAGAGGGAGAGAATGAGAATATAGGAACACAGGCTCGTAGGGTCATTAAGTTCTGCCCAGTCCCCTTTGAATTGGGATATTTCCCACCTGTGTACTAAGAATTGGAATTTGGATTAATCTGTTTTTTATTTTACCCATGGTTTCTAAAAGATAGAAAATAAGGGCCCAATATTGCTTAGCTTTTTTTAAATGAAAAAGAAAAAACTTATATGAAGCTGGATTCAACACAAGCAGGACTAGCTTGGTTCCTATCCAAGAAATAAACCCTTATTTATAAAATGCCAAAGGAACCTCATTTGTATCCATCAGACTACTTAATGTCTTGAACCTTGAAAAGAATGCTAACAGAATACTACAGGCTAGACCAATTGGAGACAATGGCTATGTTTGCAAGGTACCTTGAGATCCTATGATCAAATGATTCATGACAAGACCTATTTTCCATTTATCAGCATATTTGCCAGTGAGACAAACAGTCCCTAATTCAGGATCATTCTTCCCTATCAATCTGCAAACCACAGAAAAAGAAAGACAGCAAACCTGGAAAATATAAATCTCATCTTGGAAGCTGGCATTTGCAAAGACTGCAATATTTAACCAAAAAAAAAAAAAAAAAATCTAAATAAATAAAGTAGGACTGCAAGACTTACGTTGAAACCAGAACCAATTGCCCAAGCGCCTTATCGGGTATGATCCTAGCCCACAAATGGAGTTAGAGTGAGTGAAGTAAGCGAGCTATAAAACCAGCTCCTTGGAGCACACCAACCCACCCTCCTTATTCATTTGCAAAAGGTGGCTGCATTTGGAATTATTAGACTTAAAAAGATTGCCAACTATTGACTTTATTTTCCTTAAAAGTGTAGGTAGATGTGTGTGTGTGGGGGGGTGTGTAGCTCCACAAATACACATTGCAAATAAATTAGGAAATGATATAATTAGTTTAGCATGGTGGTTGCCGTCACTTGAACAAAAAAGGAAAAAGAAAGATCCAACCGCCGCCTGTTGCCTGATTCTGACCATTTAACACGGAATTGAAAGGACTCCACACAGGTTTGCCCGAGTAGTAATGCCTTATGCTTTTGAAACCTGAGCCCCGTGCACCCTGATCAAAAATGACCAACATTGATTCAGTCAAGGCTCTTCATTGTGGAGCATTCCAGAACGTTTTTGGATATCTCCTACTATTTGTGTCCTATAGGGCCAGGAAATGACAAGCAGAGGCAGGAGGAGAAGAGGAAGGAGAAAGGAAGAAAAATTCCATGATGATTCAAAAAAAAAAAAGAAGTGGTCTATTTCCACCAATTCCTCAAGAAATTGTCCACCTGATCACTTCGCCAGCCAGAGTACCACGTGGGTGACTTCAGTCCAGCCCCCTCCACCTAAACATGGCCCAGTGAATGAGTCTACCCCTGGTCAAACCCAAGCTGCATGTAGCACAGGAGTTGAACTGGAGAGGGAAGGAAGAACCCACTCCATGCCCTCTTCTACTTGATTCAAACTGAACCCCAAATACGTTTTTTATTTTTCTTATAAAAATCCTAAGGAACTGGCTTGACAATAACACTCGGAAGCCTGCCGCATGTCAAGAGGATGCACATGTTAGGCATTGCGCACTTTTTCCCTTGATGCATTTAACTGTAGAATATTTTTAAAACTTTTCTGTGCCCTTACTCATATTGGCAGAAAACTTGCATGACAGGAATTCCACCTTTGACCAGGGTGGCTCAGTTGTTTGGGCATTGTCCCTCAAACCGAAGGCTCATGGATTTGATTCCTGGTCAGGGCACATGCCTGGGTTATGGGCTTGGTCCCCAGTGGGGGTGCATTCGAGAGGCAACTGATTGGTGTTTCCCTGTCACATCAATGTTTCCCTCTCTCCCTCCCTTCTTCTCTCTCTGAAGTCAATGGGCATGTCCTTGAATGAGGATTAAAAAAAAAAAAAACAAAATAGGAATTCCAAAAGAATTGGCACCTAATTGATACCAATAAGTGAAAGAGAGATGTGTGTAGCCTTATTTTGATCAGAACTTTCTCGTAGTCGGTGCCCACACCGTCCCCACCTAATCCAATACTCCTATGTGCTCAACCAAAACAAAAGCCAGAATAAATGTCTCACCTCGGCCCTTCCTACATGCCTGCTGTCCCGAGCATTGTGCAGGCTGCTGGGAGAAACTGGTAAACAAGACAGACATGCTCACTGTTTTGTGGATTTTACGTCTAAAAAGGGAGACAGCCATTTAGCAGATAATCACCCTAATTGTGTCAAGTAGAAAGTACTGGGTGTCGAGAAAGCACGGGGCAGAGAGGGCCTAACAAAGAAAAGAGTCTGTTGCAATAATCTTATTTTCTGCTGCAGACTCAAAATTGCACAGACGCAGTGCACAAGGCAATCTGAGTGAGCAGGGGAGTGGAGGTTGGCTGATTCCTTGGATTTTTAATTTTTGTCTTGTTTTGAAAGACCTTTTTTTTTCTCTAGGTGGATGGGGTGCAGGATTCTTTGGAGAAAACAGAATCAACAAGAGAGAGCAACAGACAGGGGCTACTTGAACTGGATGTCCAAACGAGGTATCTTCTATAAAGTCATGGAGTTAGTCAGTGAATTCCTGCCGTTCGGTGGGAAGAATTCTTTCTGTATACGTCATGGGGAAGGGATGTGGGGGTGACAGAGGCAGAGCCTCCCCCAGAAGCCCTGATGCTGAGGTAAATTCTTTCGGTCTTTATTACAATTCTCAGGAGCCCACATCCTGTTTTCTCCTAGGCTCTGAACTCATCTGCGTGGTCAGAGCAACTCAGTGTTTCTTCCAGCTCTGGGTCTCTGAGCTGGGCTGGGGATTATTTTGGTAGATCTACATTATGCAAGAGGAATCCAGCCCCAGGTGTCTGTTAGATTCTAATAGTCCACAAAGGCTACTTTGCACTTGGACTTGCCACATGCAGAAGAAACAGTAAGCCCTCGTCCCATCTTATCAACAGGAAAGCTAAGACTAGAACCCAGTCTTCTTGGTTTCTTGCCCAGAATCCTTCCCAAGGTCTTTATTGTTGTATCTGTGAGTAGCAAGAAGGGAAAAAAAAAGCACACTTTCTCTTTTCCAAACTTGAGGTTTGTAAAATATTATGTGCCCTTATTTAAATTGCAGTGTCACTTTATACAATATATTTGTATTATTAAAAACTGACCGAGTTAAATGACCGGTGAAAGATGTGGAATGGCACCAAACAATTGCCGGGGGTAGGGGGCTAACTGCATTTCCAGTGCCTGACGTCACAGAATCCCCCAGGAGAGTCAGGAAAATGGTGAGATTATACAAGAGGCATCTTAAACATACGCAAAATGCATTTAACCTAATAGAAACTATAGGTGGAAAACCAGTTAGACCAAATGTTTCATTGAACTGCCCTTATTAAGTGCAACGACAACAAAAGATATGGAATCACAGGCTTGGAAAAGTCATTTGGGCTGACCTCTCATCAGGTCCTTCCATGCCTCTAGTGAGAGGGGTCTCGCTACCTCCTAAACAGCCCATTAGACAGCTTTAAATTTGTTAAGCTGCAACCAGAAGGGCATGAAGAAGGAAGGAAGGAAGGAAGGAAGGAAGGAAGGAAGGAAGGAAGGAAGGAAGGAAATCTCCAACCTGCCTTCAATGTAAAGAATAGACAAGTTACCAAGAATACAATATAGCACTTTACCAGACCACTCAAATAAAGAAATCATCTGTTCAATAACTAAAACACTGCCTCTCTTTAAAGAGGAGCAGAGCCAAAGTAGATCTAATATAGCAAGTCATTAGTTTAACAAATATTTATTGAGTACTTATTATATACCTAGCACTGCTCTGGGCATTGGATAAAGCAATGAATAAAATAGACTATGTGCCGGCAGCTTACACGAGACTAGCTTGTATAAGAATACATCTATAATAACGATAGCAAGCACTTCTGTTATGTGACAGGTTTTGTTCTAAACAGTTTATGTATATTAATATATTGGATCCCATAATGACCCTATGTGGATGCTCCTTTTATTACCCCTGTTCAATTTCTATATAGGGGAAGACTAAGGCTTCCCTAACGGTTAACTTTATCGTGCTGGTGTGCACCCAGGCAGACTGGCTTCAGAGCCATCATACCTGGATGTCTTTTAGAAAACAAGTGTGTGTGTTTGGGCAAATGGAGGGGTGGCTTGTTCCATCATAGGTGAAACACTGATGCCATGGGGTGCATGACAAATTTCATTTTAGGGCAGGACCTGTAAATGCTGCCTGGAGAGGGGAACCCTCAGCAGAGGCCTGACAGTCAAATAGGGAGTAAGACAGATGAAGTTTGCAGCAGGTGGATGGAGTTGAGCGATGTGATTCTGCCAAAGGGGATGGCGGGCACTCGAACCCTGAGGAGTAAGACAGCATGACATGTGCCGGGGACAGAAGGACCACAGTGTGCGTAGATCCCTGAGAGTGACAAAGTTGAGATGAACTCATTTTTTTTGCCATTGCTGTTGTTGCCTGAATGGCTCCTTCCCTTACGAGGTAATTGATGTGTTTAACCCTTATTTAGGTCCTGTGACAGGTCCGCCACTCCCTGGGGCTTCATCGGTAGTACCCCTGACACTCAGCTGAGGTACTCCACATTCCACGGGAGGTGAGGAGATGGAGGACCAAGCAGTGCCCAAAGGAGCAGTGTAAGTGTTTTAAAGATGGAAGACAACCCTGCACATGCGCCATTGCTTTGTAAATTAATCTCAAATTAATACATAGTATTAATGCTCATCCATCAAAACACCAAAATTATACTTTGAAACTTGAAAGAGTGATTCTAGAGTTTATTGGAAGGGGGTGGGGAAAGAATGCACAAGAAAAGAAAAAGAACAATCAATCTCTGGGAAAAAAATATAAGCCATTTGGGTTAGAGAACTATCAGGTAATAAAATGCACCATGAAGCGATAACTTTAAAAGCGGTGTTGGTGTGAGATGGGACAGCCAGCCCTCTCCTTGCAGTGGGTCTGCGCTGGAACGGGCCATTACACAGTCATTTAAACTCTCCAGTGACAGGTGAAAGCAGAATGTCGTGTTCATTTTCATTTCTTAAATTGCTATTAAGACTACACCTTTTTCATATATCTATAGGCCATTTGTAGTTTTCTTTCTATGAATTGTTCATTTTTTGGCCTATATGTACATTAATTGGGGATTTACTCATGGACCTGTTGAAGATATTATGTGTCAAGAATATTAAATTTTGGTAGCATTTATTTGTTGCAAATGAACCCATGTGTTCATTTTCACTTACCCTCTACTTGGCTTCCCATGCGTGTGCGTTCCAGCAGCCACACTTGCTTGTCTGTATTGTCATTCATTCTCTCTCTAATGATAACAAAGGAGATGAGGCAACTGAATCTGGGAAAACATTGTCACGGCATGCTTCTCAGGACCCTGCGCGAGCCAAGTCACGAATTCAGGGGTGATATCTAGGCTATGAAGCTTTCTTTTAGGAGAAAACCCCATACAACCCGAAAAAGACATCAGAACTACATTTGGGGAAAAAAAATGTGCACCCATTTGAAGAACATGTTCCAGATACAAAAATATTTGCCACTATAATTCATCCTCTTTCCACGATCCATCCTTGACTATTTAAAATGTGAACGCCATGCTTTAGTGCCCTCCAAAGATGAGTCTCAGATGGAGTCAGTGATATCTCAGAGGAGACATGGAGCTGAGTGGGCAGCCTGACTCTCCACACATCTAATATCTGAGGAAATAAACAGAGGAGTCGCCCAGCAATGTCCCCGTTCACAACACTAAATCCAGTGTCTGTAACTCTCCCTTCCTCGGACTTGATTGACTTCTGTCCTCAAAGCTTCTCTCAGGACCGGGTGCCCAGCAGAATCCTGGATTCCACCATGGAGTATATTTATCTAATGAAATATGAGCTGTGGGTACAATGAGCAATGCCTTGCCACAGACACCCCATCCATCTGCTGAAAATAATCAATCTCGGGAAATAAAAGTCCTGGGAAAAGTTAAAATTGGGTACATGCCGAGGATTAACAAGAGGTTCAAGGGCAGAACGGCAGTTACTTTACTAACTTGGAATCAGTGTTCGGGGAAAGGATTTGGTCATTTACCATTGGTCTAAAAAGTGCATTTATCACATAAAGGCCGGGGTTGCCGACGGCGCAGCTGCCAGGCAGGTTACTCAGAGTTGCCTTGAATGGGAAATCACACAGTTGGAGCGGTGGCTGAGCACTCCCATTTCTGGACAGACTGATGCTGCGGGTTTGTCACCTTTGTTGGAGAGCCTCACCACCATCCCATGGTCCCACATGATACCCTTAACTTTGGCTGAAAATAGCATTAATAATAACTAGAATAATAATGGTAATAGCATAGAGCCTTCATTGAACACCTATAATAGGCCAAGAACTTACATAGAGATGTTTCAAATAAGAAATACCTCATTTAGTCTTTCTAAGAACTCTTAGGAAGCTAGTGCTCCTAGCCCATGGCTCCATGCACAAACCAAGGGTGGGAGAGGAGAAGGTTTGAAACCGAGATTTGAGGGCAGTGACCGCAAACACAGCCACTCTCCACGCAGCACCGCACTGTCAGAAAGTCTGGATAGATTGGGTGTTTGTCCCAGCACAGGCCATTTCTCTTCACGGAAAAGCAAGAACTGGCCCTCGGCTCTCCTACTGCCAATCTCAGATGACAGGGTAGTAGCTAAGCGGAGTGGGGAGAAGTGTCTCCAATGGCAACGTCTGGGTGAGAGGATTAAAATTC
This sequence comes from Macrotus californicus, assembly GCA_007922815.1. Taxonomy (NCBI): domain Eukaryota; kingdom Metazoa; phylum Chordata; class Mammalia; order Chiroptera; family Phyllostomidae; genus Macrotus; species Macrotus californicus. The sequence goes on along the minus strand of VMDR010010303.1, from coordinate 10,372 downwards.
CACAGTGGCTTTCCAAACACCATGAAGCTCCAGCAGGGAATGCACACAGCCATGGCTACCTCTCCTGCGGGCAAGGCTGGTGACAGACACTGCATTTCTACCCTGGTGTATGGGAAGAACTACCTGAGCTGCTAGAGGCTCCCAACCAACACTTTCCAATGTAGCTCTGAATATATTTCTTCCCTAAGGAAAGAATCAGGGTCAGGTGGGAGAATACGTAAAAAAGAAAAGAGAATGAGACAACCATGGAGCAAAAAGTGAGAAGTAATGTTGCAAAGGGCTCCCTAAACTTCATCCTCAGTAAGAATGCAAGCTCGGGAGTCAGCTAGACTCTGTGTGTACAGAACAGGAGCAGAGTGGACTTTCTGGACACCTTTAACAATTCAGTATGGAGTCACTGTCAACCAGGACAGCTACGTCAAGTGCTGTGTCAAGACTGAGGTCAGAGGGTGTAACGGGAATGCCCCAAACCACAAGCCAGGACACTTGGATAAGGACTCCATCTGGACACTGATATGAGTGGGACCCCCACCCCTGGTGGGCTATGAGAACTCCGACCACCCAGCACTGGAGCCTGACTGTACCGCACGTCATGCTCGGAGGCCCGCTGGACTTCCACTCCACCGGTTGCGATGCCCACCCCGCCACCTACAGACACTGCCGGTGACCGAGACTTTGCATGGACTCCTCTGCTCACTTCTATCTCCTAACTCCCCCTCTCTGTGTGTGACCTGTGTGTGACTCCATTGGCTTATTGAGGAGGTCTGCCCTAACACAGCTGGCATTGTGGAAAGTTACAAACATGTGGGAGTGACTCCTTTCAGAAATGTTCCCTTGTTCATGACACTTGAAGGTCTAGATATTTTCAACTCTTTTTTTTTTTAATGACAACAGTGCACAGCTCCTAGCTGAGCACATCAGGCCCCCACACTCAGCTCTGTCATATTTGCACAGAGGTACCACCTCTTGTAAAGATCTCTTTCTCTGTAGAAACTGTCAGGTTGCCATCTTCAACATACTCGACTATTTTCATCTACTTTCCTGAAAACTGATAGACCAATTGTGGAAGAAATGTAGGGAGATGGCGTCAGGCCAATTGCAGCTCTGAAGAACGAGAGCAGGAAGTAAAGACGTTTAAATTGGAGCAACAGTGAGAGGCTTACACGGAAGAAGGGGCAGCTAGCTGGGAGAAGGCTACAGGACAGGGTGAGGAAAAGGGGCCTGACTCCTGCGGCACCCGGCTGAGTTTCTGGGTGTTAACCTGCCCTGCTCATGGATGGCACCCCATGTGGATATTAATCACGCTCCTAGAGCTCCATGAGCATAGACTTCTGATTACATTTGTACAAACTGGCAAATCACCTCCAAAATAGCGTGTTTCAAAATGGAGTTCACAGACATAGACAGTGTAAGCCAGCGCAAATAGAAAATTCAGATCAGCCATGACTTTATGGAAACACTGTCCAAATCAAATAAACCCAGGGGTTTTCCCTCCACTGACCTTGAATCACAAACTATATTTCGTATCCCACACAGAGGGACTTTTCCCTGCACAGTCCCAGAGATGAAGCCGAAGTGTCAGCTTTAATACTAGAATTTAATTCTACATTTCCTTCAGCGGGTCACCCATTCCAAGGTTCAGAGTGCCTGACTGTTCTGTGGCTGAGTGGATTTTAGTGGTCTTTAAGAGATTACCTCAAATGCAAAAGCCTCTCCATACACGACCAGAAAGATTTCAAAAGAAAAGAAAACCGCTTCCAAGTGCTTTATAATTTAACTTTCACGAATTGAAAATTGCTTAAAGCCATATTTTCATATCTAAACTGTGCCAGGTTTCAGGCATGGGTGATGTCTTACTCTCGTTTTTTCAGACAAATGTGTCATTGGCCAAGTATTTATTGAGCACTCCAGTTGGGCATTGCGATGTGCAAAGGTAGTTGGGAAACATAATAGAGAAGACAGCTCTCTGCCTTCAGGGGATTTACAGCTTAATTTCGAGCCCTTTGTTTCCTGTGTTGTTGTTGTTGTTGTTGTTGTTGTTGTTATTTCAGCTCCTTTGTACAGTTGTTTGACCTACAACCAAATAATAGAAACTGACTTGTTTTGGCTCATGCAGGTTTATAGAATGACCAAGATCACTGACCGCCATGACTTCCTATTTGCATAATAACTTTTTAATCTGAAGTTGGCAAAGGATGCTAATTTCAGAAAGCCGGGGCCACTAACACAATGGAGGGGGCGGGTAGGAGCCAAAATCAAAGGACACGCGCTAAGGAGAGGGAGACCACAGAACGGGCAAACTGGGTCTGAGAGGAGGTCAATGGCGGCAGTGATGTGGAGAAGAGAGGGAAGAGCATCCATTGCCAGTGGAGAAAGTCATGGATGAAAAGTCACGGGGTCAGGGAGCCAGGTGTGTGCAGCGGTTGGTCAGCCGAGTGGACATGCCGCTCGCTCTCTTTGCTTTGGCGGGGACGGGGTTGTGTGGAGACACATTCAAATTGAACTTTCAAGTGTAGGAAACAGAAAGTGTTTTGTCCCCATCGGAGAGTGTCCCATTTTCCACTCAGGCCAGTCTGCATGCCACAGGCCCGACTTGGCCATCCTTCTTTCAATGGGCGCTATGTTCTCGCCAGGAAGGGCAGCCCTTGCTAAATGTTATGCTTTAGAGTGATCCTTCCTAAGGATGGAAAACCGAGTTAATTCAATTAAAGCCTGGGGTCCTGGGCTTTGAACCAGCCAAAGTCTCAATTTTATGAGAGGATGAAAAGTTAATTATTTGCTGGGGTTGACAAGTCTACTTTGAAAATCCCTTTCCAAAAGACTAATTTCCACTTCAGCTTCCCTGTGGAAAATCAAGACAGGTTGAACTAAGGTCAGAAAGAGAACCTGGGGAGCGAGGTGTTCAGACAGGGGTCCTGTTGCCCCCGCCCCCTGCCGGATCTCACTTCACCCACATTTGAAGGGCCAAATGGCATCTGAATGCAGCCAAAGCCCGTGTATATCCCACAGGCTACTTTGAAAAACAGAAAAGAAAGTACAAATTGAATTCAGGAAGTCAAGTTTTCAGGGAGGTATTTTTAGGGGAGATCTTAATAATTCACTGACTGAGTGTTGCCTTTCTAACTCAGCTTCATTGCTGCTTTGAATGTTATTACTTTAAAATTTTAACTTTAAAAGTTATATACACATATGTATGCATGTGTATACATGACTCTGAGACAATTGCGATGATGTAGAAAATATAAAAAAAGTGAAAACCATCAATAAACCCCATGCTCCTATAGTAGGTTGATGATTTTGGTGTATATACTTCCAAAAACTTTTTTAGCATGTATACACAGATACACATACATGTACATATGCAACATGCATACACCACACATAATCAAGCACACACAAAAATGATTATGCAACTTAGTTTTATTTTTCACACCAAGATTATTTTCATGTAAGTTTGGAGAACAAAAGGGTGACGTGCATAGGTTATGGGGGAAAAAAACTTCAAAGTGAATTAAGAAAACTATCAAACTTTTTAAGCCCCATTGAAAATACAACCAATCTGGTGTGGTTTTCAGGCTTGAATGAACTACTCTACGTAAGGATTTTAGTACCTAAATTTACCAAATGCTCAGATATCAGCTCCTGTCTTAGCATGAATGGATGTAAATGTGTGTCTTCCTTTATAATGGCAGCAAATTATTCCGTTGTATTTATGGGTGTACCAATCTAGTACAAGCTTCTTGATGGACATTTAACTTGTTTCTAACTTCTCACTCTCACAGATGAATCTGTGATGTGTATTCTGCATATGCAACTTTGGTGACTCTGGTGTTTACATAAGAGACTGGAAAGAAATATTGTCGGAAAATAAGAAACATCAGCATCCTCCCTGCACACACACACACAAGTTATTTTAACCTTACTAATGAGTTTGCTTAACTAATCCCAAGGACGTGCTAGAGATGTTACCACAGGACCTAAACTACAGGGACATTTTGGAATCAACGTCATCCTGGCAAGCAGAGTGGACTTGAAGTAAAGGGAACCCAGTTCTAACTCCGAGTTTATTAGCAGCCCCAAACAAATAGCAAATTCTCTGGGCTGCAGTTTTCCCCTTAGTGAAAAGAAGAGGTTGAAAGAAATGAAATAGAATATTTGACCACGGGATTTATACTCCATACGTCTGTTGGCAGGATACCTGACTATCACTGCTCTGAGGAAACCCATCCTCCAAGGATACTGGGGTAAGCCTAAAGGGTATCATGATGCTTCCCGAAATGAGAGGAAATGGAATGCAAAGTACACGTCTTTCAATTTGTCCCCACGCTAAATTCCAGGCAATTGATACTACGTAGTACTACACGACACACCAATAATAGAAACTCGTAAACATGGAAAGGCCTTAGAAACATTTCTCGGACAAATTGCTCAATGTTATCACTTTCAGAAAGAATTTCAAGGACCTATGCAGGACATAAGGAAGTTAAGATAGGATTGCTACCTTAGCATTGCTACCACGGGTGGGAGAGAAAAGGCATGCCCATAAAAAGATCTCTGAAAATATAAAAGCTTGATTATTTATGAATGGATACACTTCTTTTTTCAAGGAGGGTTTATGGAAGTTTAGAAAATTGCATGTGATACAGAAAAAATGGGTTAAAATAATTTAGAAAAATGATGCTAACAGAATAACAACAAGGGTGCAAGAGTAAGCAGGGATGATCTTACCAAATTCATTCAAAAAAACACTATTCACAACATCTTCAAACGTTCTGACCACCACCGCAAAAAGGAAGGCTAGGCAAGGAGGGGCAGACACTACAATGTTACCAGAGTCAAAGGAATGCCAGTGACCACTTATGGGGGGCTTACTGTGAGACGTGGCAGGCGAGGTCCTAAGGATTTTACTTACACTGTTAGCTCGTGAACAAAATGGGTGTGAACTGCAGGTCCACTCTACACTGTTTTTTCAAAAAATATGGTCTAGTCAGCCCTTTGCATCTGCAGGTTTCACATCCTTGGATTCAACTAACCCTGGATGGAAAACAGCATTTTCCCATTCCCAGCCTTGATTTCCACCAACAAATCAAAAATATTCTTTTCAATCTATGGTTGGTTGAATCTGCAGATACAAAGGGCTAACTGTCTGTAGTTAAGGTTTTCAGGACTCCGAGGTTATATGCAGATGTTCAAACTGCACAGGAGTCAGAGCCCCCTAATAACCTGCATTGTTCCAAGGTCAACTGTCCATTAACTCACTGAACTTCATGATAAACAATGAAGTCATTCTATTATCCCCAGCCTACCATTGTAGAAACAGGCCCAGAGTGGTCAAGAACTTACCCAGGGGCACCCAGCTAGGAAGTCCTAACTAGAGCTGGCGTTCACCTCCCCTTTCCGGAGACTTGCTGTTCCACTTCTCTCCCTGCCTCTGGGCTGTGAAACAGAGGAAAAGGACTTTTAGTTTTTTGTTTTGTTTTTCCTTCCTTAGACTTTCCTGAATGCCCCTATTTCTCTGGAAGCTAATATGTAAATGTAAATTTACAATCAGAAAAATGAATGTTTTTACAACAGTAAATGAAGCAGGATAAACTTAGGGCCCATTTGGTGAACTGACTGCCAGATACAGGAGAGGGGGTCGCCTGTTGAGGAGGTCAGAGGGCTTCACGAAAGAGGCAACCCTCGAAGGACAAGAAGGATGGGGAAGCAGCTCCAAAAACAGGAATTAAGGGCGGGCTAGCGTATTTTTTCAGGGTCTGTCAACAAAATTGAGCTCCTGAACAAGGGTCGCATGAAAATTCAGCCTGATTTCTACATAACCCGAAGACATTGACCTTCCCGTATTGACAGATCAAAGAGAGAAAAATAATTTAGCATTTTCTTTGCATGTAATTTCAGATGCCCACCAAGGCTGAATTCCTTTCAGGAAGATGGTAGCCCTCGTAGCCTCCGCATTGTCTTCTTTCTCTCCTCTGCCTGTCATCTCATTCGTGTCTTCCTAAAGCCATAAACCCACAGTTCAGATGAGAATGACACAGTCGGGAAGGACAGGACTCTGGGGGCAAGAGAAAAAGAAAAGGCAACTGGCCTCTGGATCCTACTCCTCGGTAATCCCTTCCATGAGACCCCATCACAAAGATGCAAAACCCGCCCTCATTAGTAGCCTGGTGACAGATATGAGAAAGGTCACCCATCTGAAGCCACCGGAGCTTCCTTGTCTCTGAGAGTCTCAGGCGAACCAAACCCTGCCAGCAGATATTTTCAGAACATTCATTTACTTAAAATCAGATCAGTGAAGAGTTGAGAATATTCCTGGGAAATCTGCTCGGCCTTGAAGGAGAGGTTTCTAAATGCAGCCATTGATGCAGGGCCATAATTATCTCTTCCCTTTATTCTGCTACAGAGAATCGCTGGAGGCCAAGAACCGATTAGTGCTGGCTGACAATCCCTGCTCTGGCCCCGCCCCACTTCCCTGCCCCCACTGACGCCCAGAGGGAACTGGCCGGAATATTTTTCAGCTGAACTAATTCCTGAAGCTATAAAACCAGCAACCCTGCTTGCCATTCACCATTTGGGATTTAAAAACTCAAAAATGGGAGATTAGAGAGATCAGCTATATATACTGTTATTACAATTAAATAAACAGCGCCTATGTGAATTAATCACCTTGATACCGCCTATAACCGTGCAAGAATCCAGACAAGATTTTGAAAAATGTTGAGACTGATTTGAACCAACTAGAAATTGCTAATGGGTTTATAGCTAATAGTTTCAACTCCCCCCACAAAAGCAATCACAACCACACCCCCCCCCCTAAAACTCAGGATCCCAGTTGTGTCTTCCTGATCTTGCAAAAAGAAGATTCGTATTATTCTTGCTCCACTTTTCTTCTAAACATCTCAACATGGCTCAGGAGAGACAGAGGCTGCAGTGCCGGTGATATTCCCTTCCCAGAAGTGTAAGCATGTGCTTAGTGTTGATTTCACCATGGTATCTTGGACCAGAGCCCCCAGGTGGTTGTCCAATAATCTTTGAAACAAGACATTCATGTGGCAAGAATGACCAAAATTTACACAAGCACAGTCATAGAAAAAGCTCTAAGGACTTCAGGAATCCTCCTAAGAAGGAGAAGAGAGAGATTGACAAAGAATAGCAGTGTGTGTGTGTGTGTGTGTGTGTGTGTGTGTGTGATTAGCCATTAACATTAATTTTAATTAAAGATAGAATGAGAGAGAAAGGATAGCCCGTACGTTGAGAGAGACAATGTACTGAGTCATGAACTCTACAGAGGGGGCTTTAGGGTCACAGCAATGGGTCAGTGCAAACTGAACTCAATCAGCTTGATTTAAAAAATAAAAAGTAAAGGAAACTCATTTTTACCACAAACAGTGCACATGAGAGTCCTAGGGATTATCAGGGGAAAGAAGTGGAAGAAGGAAGAGCTCAACAGGAACCCTGATAGCCCCGGTGGCGGCAGAGAGCAGCCGCACTCAATGAAAGCCCCAAACACAGCAGCAGGTGGAGAAGATGTTGACTTTATTTAGTATTAATTGCAGGAAAGGGTCTATAAAATGTGGTCAAAAAATTATTAAAACCCCAATGTTATGCCAATATTATGCCATCCCCTGTTCCACGGCAGGTGTATTATTTCTGGTCCCCAGGATTAAAGTAAATCATTGCTTTTCCATGTATTCTGAATATTGCATTTCATTATTTTTTACTGCCCTGTTTCTCGAGGTTTTGTGGCTTAAAAGGGACTGTTTTGTATAAAGTCATCGTGGGTTCCATGTTGGGAGACGGAATGTCAGGAAAAGAATATCCCTTCAACATTCCCCCTCCATCCTTAAATTCCTAGATAAGCGTTCTCTACACACATTTCCAGAAACTTCTCTGGGGTCACAGATAAATCTCTCTCAGCTTACTGACACTGGGATACTTGCTTAGACTTAAGAGACTTACCTCAAGCCACTCTGTCATCCAGAGATGCCTAGACTTACTTACTTGAAACCCAAAACTTTCTTCTAGAAGCCACAAAATTATGCTACTTATTTCGGACAAAAAGAGATTGGGTTCACCCATAACTCCAAAATAAATCAAAACATACTTTTAAAATCTCAATTTAAAATTAAAATGTCGAAGTAGTATTTTGCAGTAGGCTCACGCAAGTAGGGTTTCATGACCCACAAAAACATTTATGAAGACCCAGAAAAAGATAACCAACCTACTGTCAGAGTCCAGAGAGTATTTTCAGTAGCTACAAGATGCCAGAGATGAGTTGAGAAAAATAAAACAATGCAAAGCCTTCCCAGGAGACTTCTGTGCCCACTGACGGTCCCACTGTTGGCCACTGCGATCAGAAAACAACACTCATTCCCAACAGAACACCGAGCAGCCTCCCTGTTCCCAGATTTGGGATGTAGCTCCTTCAAGTTCTTTCTCATTCCCACTCCCAAAATGTCTGTATCTTTTTGTCATTACATCACAGAACACAGCTAATGGGCAGTCAGAGAGTGCCCTGCAGCCAGTTCTGTGCTTCCCAGCATGCAAAGTGGTGGGCAGAGAAAAACTCACAGAGCAGCGACCTGGTTGGAGCGTAGTCAGGAACCATGGCAGGACAGGGACCGTGGTGGGACAGGGTCTGTGGTGGGTCAGGAACTGTGGTGGGACAGGGACCATGGTAGGACAGGGAACGTGGGGGGACGAGGACAGTGGCAGGACAGGGACCATGGTGGGACAGGTGCTGTGGTGGATCAGGAACTGTGGTGGGACAGGGACCATGGTAGGACAGGGAATGTGGCGGGACGAGGACAGTGGCAGGACAGGGACCATGGTGGGATAGGTGCTGTGGTGGCACAGGGGCCATGCTGGGACATACCAGCTGCCCTGTGGAAGGTTGGGGAAGAGATCTTGCAGTCACTCTATTTCAGTGATTCCCTGCCTTTTTATTTTATTCTTTCATTATCGCTCCCTCCCAAGAAAACTTTTTAGACTTTTATTTTCTAATTACCCCCCTCCATGAAATCTCAGTATCACAGCTATACTATATATATCCACTCACATCCTGTATATACATCTGTGCTTTATACAACTTTTTTAAAACGGTGAGTTCCTTTTTCCCTTTTCCAAGGAAGAGCCAATTGTCACCACCTTGGCAGTGACAGCGCTCTTGCTGAGGATGCACGTGCCCCTGGCCCTGGGAGTCAGGTTGTGTGCACACAGTGAGTTGTTTTTCTCTCTTTGGGGCAGGGTTTCTCAACTTCTCAACTATTTCTATTTGGGCCAAACAATTCTTCGCTATTGGGGCCACCCCGTGCATTGCAGCATATTTAGCAGCATCCCTGGCCTTGAGATGCCAGTAGCACTTTTAGCCTCCTCCCCCAGCCGAAACAACCAAAAATGTCTCCAGATCTTGTCGAATGTCCCTCCCTAACCCCGCTCCCATCTGGGAGCCCCTGCTCTAGGAGTGAGGGATACGGCAGTGAACAAGGCTCCGCTACTGAACGATTAATCTTAACAGCTCTTAGCTGCTTTACCTCTCAAAGAAGAAAAATTACATAATATCCAAGAATGAAATTTTGCCATTTGCAACAACATGGATAGACCTAAAGTGCACTATGCTGAGTGAAATAAGTCGGATAAAGATGAAAAAAACTGTATTATTTTACTTAGATGTGGAATCTAAAAAACACTAAACAAATGAACAAACAAAAGAGATTCAGATGCAGAAAACAAACTGAGAGGTGTCAGAGGGTTGGGCAGTGGGGGTTGGGCAGGAAAGTGAAGGGGATTAAGAGGCAGGAGCTTGTAAGTCACAGGGATGTAAAGTACAGCGGAGGGAATGTGTAGTAAGTAATATTCCAATGACTTTGTACATTGACCTGTGGGTACTAGACTTCTGGTGAGCACTTCCTAAGGCATATAAATGTCAGACCACTGTGTGGTAACCTGAAATTCATGTAATACTGTATGTCAAGTATACTTTAACTAAAAAGAGCTTTATACTCCAGAATGAAAAAATATTCAAGATCCTCTCCAACTTTACTATCCTATGGCAAGTGATTTCTCTGCTTTTAATGTAACAAATGTGATCTGTTTAGAATAGCTCTTTTTCCCCCTTAAAGGTTTGCACCAAAATCATAGACACAATTAATTGCATTTTAAAACAAAACTCAAAAGCATTTTTTGATAGTCTTCCAAACTTGGTTTGTGAATGATCTTGTACAGAGAAAGTTATACAAATATCACCTCCTTATTAGATTACAGTCCTGAGCAAGCAACTCAGGGGCTTGCAGAGAACAGAGCAACAGACAGAATCCAGCACGCAGTAGATGTCATGCTTTATGAGCATGAAGCCAGTAAAGAGTGTAATAAA
>VMDR010010302.1:0-31147 GCA_007922815.1 Macrotus californicus | reverse complement strand
AAATAGATGGTTCTTTCTTGACCAAGTCTTCAATACAATCTTATTTGCTTTATAATCTCAAACACTGTAAGACTAGCACTTGTATGCTTTCCTTTCACATAGTCCAAGTAGAAAGAAAATTTTTTAAAGAGAAAGAAAGCAAAGAAAATACTTGTCAAGCTTTTCAGAAGTTTAGAAAAGTATATGCCTAAAATTTGGGGTGGAGCAAATAGAATTGATTTTTTTTTTTTGGCTTAACCTAGATAATAAATGTCTAATTTGAACTGGCCATGTGGCATACAGTTCTCAAATTAAGCTCTTTCAGAAACTGCTGTTTTTAGCAAAAGAGGGGGAAGTGAGAATTCGACAACATCCAGCCTCTCTCTATACAATTGCAGCCAACTTGTCTAAAAACTGAATTTGGCCAATTCACTGTAGCTCGTTGTCTTTAAAAGAACCCCATACACTTCAAACAACCACACTGAGGCACCTGAACAGGATTAATCCTAGCCCTGGGTCTAGTATAAGAACTAGGAGGGGGATGGGCAGAGGAGGGGGGCTCCCTTTCTCATTTCTCTACTATGTCCTTTCCCAAATCATAAACTACCTGCTTGAAGCCTGCTCCCTCATATCCAAAATACGCTATCCAGAAATGCATCTAGCAAAAGTCTATGCATCAAGAAAAGTTTAGCTATCTAGAGGTGAAAAGGAAGCTGGGTAAAAGGTCTGGTGTTACTTATTTTTCTTGTCCTCTGGGTTCCTAAAACAAGAACTTCCCCTTTCTCCCTCCACCAGGTGGCAAACCTGCTCAGGCTCTTCCAGATCCCTCAGATAAGCTACGCGTCCACCAGCGCCAAACTCAGCGACAAATCGCGCTATGATTACTTTGCCAGGACTGTGCCCCCGGATTTCTACCAGGCCAAAGCCATGGCTGAGATCTTGCGTTTCTTCAACTGGACCTACGTGTCCACGGTGGCCTCTGAGGGCGACTACGGGGAGACCGGGATCGAGGCCTTCGAGCAAGAAGCCCGCCTGCGCAACATCTGCATCGCCACCGCGGAGAAGGTGGGCCGCTCCAATATCAGGAAGTCCTATGACAGCGTGATCCGGGAGCTGCTGCAGAAGCCCAATGCGCGCGTGGTGGTCCTCTTCATGCGCGGGGATGACTCACGAGAGCTCATCGCAGCCGCCAGCCGCGCCAACGCCTCCTTCACCTGGGTGGCCAGCGACGGCTGGGGCGCGCAGGAGAGCATCATCAAGGGCAGCGAGCACGTGGCCTATGGTGCCATCACCCTGGAGTTGGCCTCGCAGCGGGTGCGCCAGTTCGACCGCTACTTCCAGAGCCTCAATCCCTACAACAACCACCGCAACCCCTGGTTCCGGGACTTCTGGGAGCAGAAGTTCCAGTGCAGCCTCCAGAACAAGCGGAACCACCGACGCACTTGCGACAAGCACCTGGCCATCGACAGCAGCAACTATGAACAAGAATCCAAGATCATGTTTGTAGTGAATGCGGTTTATGCCATGGCCCACGCCCTGCACAAAATGCAGCGCACCCTCTGTCCCAACACCACCAAGCTCTGTGATGCTATGAAGATTCTGGATGGGAAGAAGTTGTACAAGGATTACTTGCTGAAAATCAACTTCACAGGTAAGCACGGAGCCTCTATGTTCTATGGTGCAAACGGGTGATATCTAAACAGAAATCAATCTCTGCTTCCACCCAGAAATTGTTTCAGTACCCCCAAAATGATTGAAATTGTTAAACAAGTACCCCAAGACACAATATAATGGTTCTTGGATGTTCTTACTTATTTTTTAGTGAATGTCGTGGCTGGTACACTAGATGAAATTAAAAGACTTCCTAGGTGAGGCGGCAGATCGAGGCAGCTGCTGGCTGTGGGCCACGCAACATTTGCTTGCTCTCTTTCTTGTTGTTAGCTGTAAAATAAGACACCCATGATCAGGGCATTGAATCTTCTTTAGCAGAACTGACAACTCTGTAAGGAACATGAACTTCCAAGTCTTCCTTGTGGGTGATTTGAGCAAAAGAATCTCATAACTTTCACAGTAGGTGGGAGAAAAAAATATCACTCTTTTCCCAGAGTCAAACTGGGCGGTGTCGGCGAGTTGGGGGCGGGGTTATCAGACCATGGAGATTTCCAGGCATTTGGGGTTATTTCCTCTGCTGTATAGAAACATTTCCATGTCAGCATTCACAGTTGTGGGTTTTCTTAAATTACGTCACGAAATGACACGTTCCCTGTGAGCCTGAGTATAAGCAAATTGAAGACTGATGGACGTCATTCTGATACAGTAGTGAACACCGGAAAGTATTTAAAGTGGCTTTTGCACCTCTTTGTTTACTTCTAAATATGATCTAAATATGGTTTAAATATTTAGAAATCAAACATTGCATTTTTATGCATGACTAACATATAAGAAGCACAAAACCTTTAGGTTAGCATTCTCCACTAAGGTACAAGTAATAGCAGTGCTTTGAAGTGCTGGTTCTGGGAACTTCAGCTTAATTCCAAATCATTAAAACGTAAGTAATATGAGTGGGCACAAAAGGTTTTGATGTCAAAAATATTACAATGATAAAATGCTTTCATTTGCCTAAATTGCTTATAATCTCCCACAGCACTAAGGCATCTTTCTAGTCTGCACAGTCTGTTTCAATTAATTTATCATTCAAGACATGAAAGTTTGTATGCCCAAATCATACTGCTATTGGCGCAAGCAGCACTTTTCACGTCTCCCTTGGAGATAATCACTCAGGAGTCAAATGGCCTGAAAAATCACTGTTAATACCTAGAGAGGATCCCATGACCATTGTTTCCTATTTTAGAATTCTAATCCCTAAATCAGCCTTGAAAGTAAGCACAGACATGACCCGCTTGCGTTCGTGCACCTCTTTTCTTCATTCTACCCACAGAAATCAGTTAGGTCAGCATTCCTTCCTATCCATCCGATGGATACCATCTCTTAACATTAGAATGACTATTATTGTACATGGTAAAGCTTATACCTTTTCTGTGCCCTGTGTTCTCACAGGTGTGTGCCCTGTAGAAATAATGTGTGTGTGTGTGTGTGTGTGTGTGTGTGTGTCTACAGGGTCTCACAGAAGTAACATCTGCTTGAGTGTGGTTGGTAGGGTAACAATATGGGTGCAATAACTTACAGTTTTAATTTGAACATTTCCCCTAAAATGTCATATGCTGTGCTTGAGTGTGATATTGTTATGTTACAGAATTACATGCTTATCATTTTGTAATAAAAGATTTTGTAATAAAAAGGGGCATTCCTTGTGCTGGATCCTGTATAGGTAATAGCAAATAAGCATTTACCTCAAAATCACAGATGAGTTCCCATGGAAAGCTCCAGAAAATAAGAATGGACCATAGAGTGACTAAGAAAGAATACCTTTACTCTAAATAAAAATGAACTCTCAGGTATCTAAGTTGTATCTACAATGCACTTAATTCTTAAGGATGAGTAAGATAAGCATCCTTCCCCCCTCCCTTTCAGGCTACTTTGGAGTGATCACTTATCTTTATTCACCATACATCCCAATTAACTCTGTTATCCTAGTTCATGTCTCACTCCTGAGCATGCAAATATATCTACTCATCAACAGCTAATAGAAAGGAACTCTTCAATTTCAGGGAGCCCTTGAAAGGTGTTTTATATAACCAAAATATTTTCCTTCACTTCCCTTAGTATTTTGAGTCTTAAATGGTAAAGAAATATGAAGAAATAAGGCAATAATTTGGGTTAAAAAACAAATTTTTTTGGAGTCTGCCTTATCCAATTACTGACTGATTCTACAAATCGGTTTGCTGTGCAGAGCTGACCAGGAAGTGTTATTGCAGTTTTCTCAGTTTGTCTGACCTTACCAGCTGTTCTCCATCTCTAGGAGAGGAGGGTGAAAAACAGATGTAAACCACAGAAAGAGAGGGAATTAGTCCAGCCACCAGATAAATATACGAGTCGGACTAGAAAATGCATTCCTGTGGGAGGACACCAAGATGCTAAGTTAACTAAATATGTAAATGGAAATAACGTGCTAACAGCTCCACCTGCTCTGCCCCACCCTGCCTCTCACGGTTCTCCTGTTGCCACCTTTACTCTCCCTTTCTCATCTCACTCCAGCCACCCTTGTTTCCAAAGTGAGGGTGTTTGCACTGCCAGTTCTCCCTGCTTCCAGTGCGCTTTCCCCAGATATCTCCTATGGTTAATGAATTCCGTTGCTCTCCTCAAGCCTTTACTTAAGCTAACATTTAAGTAAATGTTAGCTTCTCAATGAGGCCCACCTGGCCATCCTTCAAACCTCCAACCTCCACCACAGGGGCCCCATTTCCCTTCAACCTGCTCTACTTCTTAACACCATGATTGTTTCACCTCTTCTAACACCACGTCATTTGTTATTTCATGTTTATTCTTTATTGTTTGATCTTCACGCTTGAATATAAACTCCATGAAAATGGATCATTATCAGTTATGTTCACTGATGTAGCCCAAGTGTAATAGGCACTCAGTAAATATTTGTTGAGTATGAATAGCACTTACTACCCAAACTCATACTTCCTTCTCTATCTCCATTACTAAATCATGAGCTTTTCTAATGCAGAGAACATATGTTTCATCTCTGATCTCAAACACCCAACATAGTGCCTGCCTTAGAGTGGACATTATATAAATGTTTACTGAAGGAATAAGGAATGAGAAAACAATAAAGAGATATATAATATGATTCTTTTTTGTTAAAATTTAATGTATGTATTTTGTTCACTAACAAATGAATTTCAAGATAGAAATGACTTCTAGAATGGCTGTTTTTTTTTTTTTTAAAAGCTAAATGCTATCTGTTAGGATCATTGTATTTGAGAGAGAGAAACTTAAAACCAAACAGCAGTAGTGCTGGATCTCTTACCTGTCACTGTTTTATAGAAGGAGCCCTAAAACTGAAAGGGATTTGCCCACGGTCATCCATCATCTGACTAGTGGCAGAGGCCAATGCTGAACTCCAGGTCACCGGGTCCAGTGCTACTTTTGTGCATATTCAAGGAGCCTGGGAAGCTGAGGGCTTTGATCCCCAACTCCTACCATAGTTCCTGACACACATCAGATAGTAATGGACTGTTTGCTAAAGGAATGGAAGATGATCACTCAGTAGGTTTGAAATATGCTTCTTTTCATGCTCCGTTTTATTCATCATCCTCTTAATGCTCCTGGGCCACTTTTTCGATTATTTGGAGTTAAAGTGGTTCATAAGACACCGATAATTTGGAAGCTGAGCCTTAGACTCTAAACCGTAGGGCATTAAAAGAAGTTTCAAAGCATTTTTTTATCAGTACAATTTTTCCATCTGAAGGAGCCATGTCATCTAGAATTCTAAAATAAATATTTAAATGAGAATTATGTCTAGAGTCAGGTGATTTTCAAACTTGCTTTGAATAAAATTTCATGAGTTCATTATGTAAAGGGAAAGCTTAAACTACTCTAGACAGTTAAAAGCATAGGAAAGAGAGAAGGCTATTAAACATTTAAAGAAATGCGATATCATTGTCATTTTGTGTGTGCGCAGTACAATTTCTTTCACATTTTATTCTGAGACCAGCTCCAGACAGTGGAATAGAATGTAATCATAAAGTTACAAAAGGCTTTCCTCAGAGATGAACTTGCCCCTACTCTTCATTTGACAGAGGTGGAAATTGAGGATGTCAGTATTATTATCTTCACTTACTGAAGCACATAAAAGTGAGCTCAACTGTCAGGCTGATGTGGTAAGCAGAGTACATCCAATTCTAAAGAAAGAGTTCCCACTTACTGAACACACTGCCAGAGGTGCTGCAAGACATACCCAGGATTGCATAGGCCTTATCTTGGGCATAACATTTATAACATTCCTCTAAGTGATTCACGGGGTTGAGCTAAAACCTTTGATAATGAAGAAATTGAGAACTTGACAACAACAGGAAATTTGTGAAGATCACATAATAGGTGACAGGACAAACCATCAGGGTCCTGATTTAGTCATTCATTCTGCAGATATTTTTAGACTTTATGCTGTGACCTGGGGACCCAACAGTAAACAAGACAGATGCAGCCTCTGCTTCGTGGAGCCTACACCAGCATCCAGGTACCAGATGCAGGATTACTGGGGCTGCCATATTAGGGTCTTGAGCTCTGTTTTGGTTTCAGTTTTGGTTTTGGATTGGAAAATTTTGTGTCTCTTACGCTCAGATGAAGTCTAAACTCACTAAACAAATTTTACTCCAAGGGCTTGACTAACAAGCAAGGACAGCTTCCTGTGATGCTGGACTGATGGTCATAACAGGACTGCCTAACGGGACGCACAACTCTGACTTTTTTTGTTCATTTGGTTGGTTGCTTTTCTTTCTTTCTTTCTTTCTTTCTTTCTTTCTTTCTTTCTTTCTTTCTTTCTTTCTCTCTCTTTCTTTCTTTCTTTCTTTCTTTCTTTCTTTCTTTCTTTCTTTCTTTCTTTCTTCTTCCTATCTTTCTTTCTTTCTTTCACACTCATCTCTTGATACAAGCAAAGAGACAGATTATCAAGATCAGAGAAGACCTGGAGCCTAATAAAGATGGTCCAGTCTTGTCCTAATGTTTACAGTTCTCCACACCTGGAAGAGGGGCAGAGGCAGCCGATGGGGAGTCCAGCCTTGCTGCTCATGCTCACCTCTGCGTCTGACTCATCTAGTAGATGCAGGGATCACTCCTGCTAGGAGACTGTAATCGCAGAGCACAGGCCAGAAAGGGCAGATTTTCTGGGACACTGCACTCCAAGGAATATGTCTGAGCTGGCCCCAACCCAGCAAGGCTCTCCTCTGGAAAAGTTCAGGGCCATCCAAGGCACAGTGAGGAAGCCAAAATGGTAATGGCCACAACTTTAAATGAATGGGCTTTGAAGTCCCTGAAAGAGCAAACTGCTCTTGATCTTGCTTCCTCCCCTGGAACATTTGTAGTTCCCACAAAAGCACAGAAACTTGTTCCAGCTCTGCTGATCAAAAGCATTTCCAAAACGTAAAGATAAATATCCTGTACTTCTTTCTTCCCTTTTCTCTCTGGTCAGCTTCCTGGAGTCACAAGAATAAGATTTAAACCCCCAAAGGCCACCACTAATGTGGTTACTTATTTGTTTATGCACCGTGCATCTGTGCTTTGGTGTCTTAGAGGCCTGAGAAATGATTCTTATTTTAAGGTCACACAGTGGAAAACAGGAGCCTCTAGAAAACGTAATTTTCCATTTTGGCCTGAGCTTCCTGCTACTGCTGCTGCTTGTTGTTGTTATTGTTACTATTATCATTATCATTATTATTATTATATAGTTGTTATTATTATGACTGTCATGATTATTTTATAACTCTTAATTTTTCTTGATTCATTTGAAGAGCTACCCTGTCTATGAAACAGAAAAAAGTAATCATTCCCAGTCAAGTTTGTAAGAAATGAATTCTACCACCTTGCTTTTCAGAAAAAGTATGATAAATATACTATTTCCTAGGTGTTTCCAGATTTTTTGATATTGTGTTTATATTTATAGTAACTATATTTACATAGATGCATGTAGAGTGCAAAAAATATTCTAATCATTTTTTAAAACTATAATTGTCTTGGCCAATGGCTAAGCTGGTTGGAGCATCATCCTGTATACCAAAAGGTTGCAGGTTTGATTCCTGGTCAGGACACATACCTGGGTTGTGGATTTGATCCCCAGTCAGGACACGTGGGAGAGGCAACCAATTAATGTTGCACTATCACGTTAGTGTTTGTCTGTCTGTCTCTCTGCTTCCCCACTTCCTCTTTCTCTAAAAGCAATAAAAACATATCCTCAGGTGAGCATTTTTAAAAAACTATAACTAAAGTATAGTTTTAAAATAAGTGTAGCCTATATTCCCAACCTTTTGGGACACCTGGTATTCTCCCACAGTAACCTAGACATCTAAAGGTTTCTAATCTCTGTTACGTTAGAAACCCATGTTTTTCCACTTCCATATGCTTGCTCATCCTCAACAGGACACTAGAAAGCCAAAACAGAGAAAGGAAATATTTGCAAATGATTCAGAAAAAAATTCCTGACCAGGAGGGTAATCATGGACTGAAATGGAGGACTTTTTTCTAAAGAATTTTAAAAGATTAGATTATCATCTAATGAAACAGGAGGTTATGGAAGATGCTTCCCAGAGTTGAGATTCATCTGTTGACCGACACTCAAGATTGTTTCCATGTCCTGGCTGTTGTGAATAATGCTGCAGGGAACAAGGGAGTGAAGATAACTTCTTGATATCTGCTTTCATTTCCCTTGGATGTATACCCAGAACTGGGATTGCTGGATAATATGGTAGTTCTGTTTTTAATTTTTTGAGGAACCTCCATATTGTTTTCCATAGTGGCTGCACCAAGTTTTGTTCCCACCAACAGTGTGCAGGTGTTCCCTTTCTCCGCTTCCTCACCAACACTTGTTATCTCTTATCTTTTCAATAACAGCTTTTCTAACAGGCCTGAGGTGATATCTCACTGTGGTTTTGATTTGCATTTCCCTGTTGATTATTGATGTTGAGCACCTTTTCAGGTGCTTGCTGGTTATTTGAATATCTTCTTTGGAAAAACATCTATTCAGTTACTCTGCCTGTTTATTAATTGAATTGTTTGGGTTTTTTTTTTTTGTTTTTTTTTTGCTATTGAGTTGTATGAGTCCTTTATGTATTTTTTGTATTAACCCCTTTATCAGGTAGATGATTTGCAAGTATTTTCTCCCATTTCATTTTTTTGTGGTTTCCTTTGCTCTGCAGAAACACTTTAGTTTGATGTAGTCCCACTTGTTTTTTTTTATTTTGGCGGGGGCGGGGGGGGGGTGCTTTTATTTCATTTGTTTTTGGTGTCAAGCCAAAAAAAATCATTGCCAAGACTAATGTCAAGGAGCTTACCCCTATGTTTTCTGGTAGGAGTTTTACCATATCTGATCTTAAGTTCAAGTCTTTAAGACATTTTGAGTTTATTTTTATGCATGGTAAAAGACAGAGGTCCAGTTTCATTTTTTTTTTTGCACATGACTGCCCAGCTTTCCCACCTTGATTTGTTGAAGAGACTATTATTCTTTCCTCCATTGTATCTTCTTGGCTCCTTTGTCATAAATTAATTGGTCACATATTCATGGGTTTACTTCTGGGCTCTGTATTCTATTCCATTATCTATGTGTCTGCTCTGGTTTGTGCCAGCACCATACTCTTTTCATCACCACACTCTGAAATATAATTTAAAATCAGGAAGTATGATGCCTCCAGCTTTCTATTGCTTTCTCAAGATTGCTTTGACTATTTGAGGTCTTTTGTGGTTCCATAAAAATTTTAGGTTACTTTTTTCTATTTCTGTGAAAAATGACATTGAAATTTTGATAGGGATTGCATTGAATCTGTAAATTACTTTGGATGATATGGACATTTTAACAATATTGACTTTTTCAATATATGAGCATGGAATATTTTTTTCATTTATTTGTGTCATCTTCTATTTCTTTCGTGAATGTTTTCACCTCTTTGGTTAAATTTATTCCTAAGTATTTCATGCTTTTTGATGCTATGGTAAATGGGATTGTTTTCTTATTTCCTCTTTCTAATAGATCATTGCTAGTATATAGAAACACAGCTGATTTTTGTATATTGATTTTGTACTCTATAACTTTCCTGGATTTGTTTCATTCTAACAGGGTTTTTTCGTAAAGTCTTTAGAGATTTTTATGTATAATATCATGTCATTTGAAAATGGAGGCAGTTCTACTTCTTCCTTTCTGATTTAGATATTTTTTATTTCTTTTTCTCACCCAATTACTCTGGCTAGAATTTCCAGTACTATGTGGAATAACAGTGGCAAGAGTGGGCATCCTTGTCTTGTTTCTGACCTTAGAGTAAAAGCTTTCAGCTTGCACTATTGATATGATGTTTATTATGTGCTTGTCCTACGTGGCCTTTATTATATAGAAGTATGTTCTCTCTGTAGCCAGTTTCTTGAGAGTTTTTATTATGAGTGGATATTGAATTTTGTCATACTTTTTCTGGATCTATTGAGATGATTATATAATTTTTATTCTTTATTTTGTTAACATGGTGTATCACATATATTGATTTGCAGATGTTGAACTATCCTTGCCTCTCTGGAATATGTCCCACTTGGTTAGGGTGTGTGATACTTCTAATGTACTGTCAAATTCACTTCGCTGACATTCTGTTGAGGATTTTTGCACCTATGTTCATAAATAATATTAGCCTATAATTTTCTTGTCTTGTAGTGTACTTATCTGGTTTTGGTAGCAAGGTAATGGTGGCCTCATAAAATTGGTTTTGAAGTATTACTTCATCTTCTGTTTTTAGATGATTTGAGAGGATTGGTATTAAATCTTTTTTAAAATGTTTGGTTGAATTTACTAGTGAAGCCATCTCGTCACGAACTTTTGTTTTCTGGTTTTTGATTACTGATTCAATCTCCTTGCTAGTAATTGGTCTGTTCAGATTTTCTTTTTCTTCATAATTCAATCTTGGTAGGTTGTGTATTTCTAGGAATTTATCTACTTCTTTTAGGTTGTCCAGTTTGTCGGCATGTAATTGGTCATAGTAGTCTATTATGATCTTTTGAATTTGTGTGGGATCAGTTGTAATGTCTACTCTTTTATTTGTCATTTTATTTATTTATTATATGCAGTTAGGTCTCTTCCAGGGAGAAACTGGGTGGTGGGCATTTTTTTGCATGCTCCCCCTGCATCTGTCTTGGGGTGCTAGCTGCAGTGAGTGCTCTGGCTCATTGCTAACTGCTTCCTTGTTTGTTATTGCCTCGTGGGTCTGATGAACACACGTTACTGTGTCTCTCCCTCTCTCCCTCCCTTTTCCTTTTTCTAAAAATAAATAAATAAAATCATACATGTATAGATAGATAGAGAGTTCTGACAGGCACTTTTAGAAATGAAATAAAACCAATTACTTTGACAACAGAAGTAAGAAAACAAGAGGATGATATTCCAGCCTTCTGCTCCTTTTTACTGGCATCTACAGTTTAAATTTAGTCATCTAAACTACTAGACCAGAGACTGAATTAATACATCCATTAGTGTGCAGGCTCATCCCTTTTTACTATATCTCAATCCACAGTGTGACAAGGAAGCTATTCTTATCCCTCATGTTTGATGGCCCATCGCAAGAGCTTATTCAACAAGCAGCTAAAATGAAGACATTGCCAAAAATTCAGAATCCTAATAACAGTTGTAAAGAGGTATCTCACTTAGCACTTTATCATTTTTAAAACACTTTAAACACACTGTATTAGATCCTTACCACAACACTGCAAACCAGGTTGAGTAGATGTTATTATTTATTGTTTTACAGATAAGAAAATGGAGGCTGGGAGAGGTGAAGTCACTTGCCCAACGTCAAATAAAAGAATCCCTCCTGCATTAGATGCATGTGTTTTTATCGTTATGCAGTGATATGTCCCCCCAACTTCCCAGGTCACAGGCATATAATGATTCCTGGCTAATAAAGCAGAAAAATATGAATGGAGGTAAAATCAGTCTGGTTATGTTTGTTGTTGTCAAGTCTTGAAAGAATACTGGCACCCATCAGTGTCTCTTGAGACACTGAATCAGCAAAGTTCATATTTATTCTAGATCTAAGGCTGCACAACTCTGTGGGTTGGGGCGAGTCACCTAGCCACTCCTGGATCCATCTGTTAATATTTTAGAAACACTGCATATATGTTGAGTGTCAAATAAAATTAGCAGATCAGTATTTTTATTCTTCCTTTAATATGATTAAGGTATTCCTGGGAGGATTAAAACTTCTGGTTGTAGTTAAAGAAGATTGTAATCCCCATTCCACTCACACTGGAAAGACTTCCTAAAGGAAATGGAATTAGGTGCAAACTTGGAAGAACAAGGTAAATTTCCCATAGTCATTCAATATTTATTGCTGATCTTCTCTACATCAGGAATTAAGGAATGAAATCTAACAAAGGCCCTACCCTTACAGACCTAACGTTAGGTAAATAAGCCAGAAAGTATATAGTATGTCACATGGAGGTAGATGCTAGGTAGAAAATGAAGCAGAGCATGTGTATGAGGGAGTCCCGGGTGTGTGTATGCATCAGGGGTGGGAGGAGTTACTGTTTTATATAAGGTGGTCAGGGGAAACTTTACTGACAATTTGATGTATGAGCAGAGACCGGAAAGAAGTAGGGAGCAGCCATGTAAAAATATGGGGGAGAGCATTCCCAAGAAGGGACTAACAAGGCCTGAGATGAGAGGCCTGCTTGATGTGTACCAGGGGAAGCAAACAGGCCAGCATGGCTGGATGGAGTTAGCGTGGAAGAGAAGGAGGGCAAAAGATCAGAGAGGTGATGGAGTCCAGATCCTGGAGGACCTGGTAAGGATTTTGGCTTTTACTCTGAGTTAGATTAGAAGCTATTAGGAGGCTCTGAGAAAGAAGTGGCAGGAACAATGTCAAAGATTTAGAATAGGGCACATTTTAAAATTATGGTTACACATCCAAAAAGCTAATAAAGGAACCTAAAGAGGCCTGTCAATGTTGACGTCCTAATACGTATCTTTCATAAATACAGAGGAATCTGAGACATTTTAATTTCTAAAAAGTAAGCCTTTTGTCAAAGTCTTCAAGGCACTCAATTAGAACCAGAATCAATTCTCTCTATTGTGCGTTACCAACTAGGCAAACATGAATTCTTTATATTAAGTTGTAATTTTTATACTCTAGACTCAAGACTGGAAAAGGTGCTTACTAAAATAGCAATGTGTTTCTATAGAAATTTATACACTCACCTCCAGAATTCCTACCACACAGTTGTTAATCATAGCTACAAAAAGAAGGAAAAAATCACTGAGTGACATTTGCTTAGCCCTGGAAGTTCTGGTAATGGGATATCCTTCTCTCTGTAAACCTGTCTTCCCCACAGCACAAAGCCTCTAATCTAATCATGGCACTTCAGGCAATCCTCAAGTTGTTCTGGCCTCATGCACTTCCTGTGCATAATAGTGATAGTAAGGTGGCCTATTTCTATCCCCAGAGTAATTTATTATTAATGATAGGACATCATAAAATATTACAGGCTTCATTGATCAAAGTATTAAGTCATTTCTGCAACAATTATTGAAGCATTTTTCTTATGTTAGACCCTGGAAAGGGCACAAAGAAAAAGACGTGATCACCACCCTCTGACAACTGCTGATGTCTGGGAGAGACAAGGACACATCTTGCAACATAGCGTGAGGCAGGATGCATTCGGGGCTATAAAAGAAGTATCGGGGCAGTAAAATGACCTGTTTGGTAGTTTACATTTTAAAAATATACTTGTACATACAGTATATCTTTTATTTTGCATTTGTAAACAAACTGTGTTTATTGAACATAGTTGAAAGGCAATGCAAATTTCAGCTGAGCGCTGAGAAAAGTTGGGCAGGAATAGCTCAAGGAAGGCCTCTCAAGAGGAATCTGAAGAATAAATCATTTTAAAATTGGGTGAATATTTGTGTCAGTTTAAGATATAAGACACTTAAAAAAATCCCCAAACTAGAGACAGTGCCTTGTTATCTGAGGGGAAGAACTCTTGTTCTTTGGTTTGTGATGACTTTGGATTTTCTTTCTCTTCTTTTTTAAAAGATTTTATTTATTTATTTTTAGAGAGAGGGAAAAGGAGGGAGAAAGAGAGAGAGAAGCATCAATGTGAGAGAGAAACATTGATCGGTTGCCTTTTGTACATGCCCCAGCCAGGGACTGAACCTGCAACCCAGGCATGTGCCCTGACAGGGGATTGAAACTGCAACCTTTCGCTTTGCAGGAAGATGCCTGACCAACTCAGCCACAGCGGTCAGGGCTGGACTTTCTATTCTAGGGAAAACTGCATAGATTCTGGCCTGTAATGGTTTTACTCAGTCTCATCTCTTGGCAAAAGGTCAAGATACTGGAAACTTCTGCTCAATTCTTAAGAAAATGTCAAAACCCATTACATGAGTGCGGTCATCATTAACATTTGGAAACCTAGCAAGCACAAATGTTTTCAAGAATAACGTGGGTATAAAGTGAAATGAAAGAATGGCTTTCCACTAGAACTTCACAGTTACTGCTCTTATTATGAAGAAAAACAATGTTGATGTCCTTATTCTGTGTCATCAGGAGTTTCATGGTTCGGTTCTACTTCACCAAGAATGACAAGGTAAACTTGCTTCCTCCGCATTGGAAACCGCCTCACATAATGTATTGACCAAAAACATTCCCCCTGTAAGTTTGGAAATGTCGTCTTTCCTGATGCCAATCTTAGCTTAAGGACTTTGTCGTAGAAGGTAACTCTAAATGAAGGTAATTTGCATATAACCAAGTTTTGTGACATAAATGAAATACACTGAACAGAGAATCAGGAGATGGGATGTCGTGACATTAACTAGTCCAGAGACCTTGAGTAAGTCTGCCAAGCTCTCTGGGTCTCAGTGATGTCATATATCAAAATTTTTTTTTAAATCTTTCTTGAAAAGAACTGTCTTTTTTTTTTTTTTTTTTTTTTTAGAAAATTGAAACAGTCATTTGTCACATACACACACATACATACTCAATCACATACAATTATACCCACTGGAAATAGAATTTTTTCATAAAATCACCACAGAATAATACCTTTACCTTTCAGTATCACTGAAACAAAGGATTGTTTTTCCCACTTCATCAAAATTTCATCTAGTCAATGCTGCTCCTTGTCCTGTGGGAGCATCTTTAATCAATACTGACCAGTGTGTCATTTTTCCTGTTTGGAGCTCGTAACAAAATTGCCCAGAACATCTATTTTTGTGTGAATATTTCACCATAAGGGAAACATCAGGTGAGAAGTAGCAAAGGGAGAGCAAGAACTGACAGCAATTTATTTCAACCATAAATTGTTGTTTATAGCACATGAGGTGCCGTCCAATCGCTTCATAAGCCAGCAGCAGAGTGAAAGTTCATGATAAGGGATAACAGTAAATTTGCTGAAGGGCTGGGAAAAAACATTTAGTTTTATGTCTCTTCAAATCTTTTTCATATGGGTAATATAAAGAATTTAGCCTAGTCCTAAAAGAACCAATAATAGCAATTAAATCACACCAGGAACCATTTTTATTTCTCGACCCGAGGTGTATGGTGTTCCCTTCCTCCACTGGAAGATTGGGAAGAAACTCTCAGGGTTACCCAGTCAAAGTTTTTGAGGTTTATTTTTTAAATTAACATAATTATTTCTTAACCAGTATTTACTAAGAAAAACAATGTTTAAAATAGATAAAAGTGGAGTCACCTTGATTGAGTTCAGGAGGCATTGGGCACCCTGCCATCCATCTGATAGCCTGCTCCCTTCTCTCTCCCCTCATTAGCCTTTACCCTCATTAACTAGATGAGGAAACCAGTGGCCTATTTCTATCTATGTAATAGAAAGTTGATATAGCCAATACATAATATCTATTGATATAGAATATATAATTTATATACATATAATAGAAATTATATAACAAATTTCTCCCATATAGATTTCCAACTTACTAATTGCCATTCAGACTAGCAAAATTATGATCTAGAACAAATTCTTCCCACTCTACGCCAACCAAATGAGAGTATGAACAATTGCATCTGGTCACTGTGTCCACAACCATCGCAGTTTGCTAGTTTGAAGTGTTTTTATGAGAATTATTTACTCCATTTTTAAAGGTAAAGAGTAGTATGGATGTTAAAAGTGATAGTAAGAAGATATATATTAGAGAAGAGAGGCGTGAGATAATTTTTATTAAGTATTGAAAAAAGTGACTGATTTTGCTGTGCATACAAGATTAAGCACTGGGGAACTGAGCTGATTGGCAATGACAGAGAGTGACTCACAATTTGGGACAAGCCTATGTGCTTGTGCTGATGCAGTTGAGCATCAAGAGACAAGGAGAAGCAGCTAAAGAAAGAGGGTAAACTTTGGAGTGTGTGGCTGCAGAACTGGTATTTACCTTTGATGCCCATTAACCTTTGTGTTAACGCAAAAAGGTGTTAGAATTACAATCGACAACTCAAAACTGACTCTTCATAAAAGCATTACTGTTGAAACTTTTGTTCCAAGCCACCGATGCTTCAATGGTTTCAAAACCCATTTGAATCTAAACAGATCAAAGTGAGCATCAAAGTTGTGAAGGGCAATACAGCTGCTGAGAGATTCTTCACAGCGTTTCCAGGGAATATCAAGGGTACTCCTATCCCAGCAGATTTTTGATGTGGAAAAATTGATCTACTTGGGAAGGGAATAATGTGCCCATTTTTCCACTTGATATGTTTGGTGGAAATGATGGAATTATAGACATAAATTCCTCTCAATAGTTTTTGACTTAGGCCTAAACGGATTTCCGAACAGCCTTTTGGAGCTTGGTTCATTTGTAAGTAGCAACCAGTTTGCTCCATGTAATGAACAGCTGAACTTCTGAGTCACACCAGAAGCCCCTTATCTTGAATGATTGGTCTATTTGGAGGGCACTGTACATAAAATTTTATTTTCTTTTGAAGATATCATTTCATGAAGAAAATAAAGACTAGTTACAGTGCTGTCCATTTTTATTAGACTTCTTGAGTTATTTCAGGTTTCCAAGATTATTTTCCTTTTTCCCCCTAATTTGAAAGTACAACATAAAAATAAATTGTATTGTGTTTCAAGTAATAAAATCTATACTAATCTGCTAAATGCGCAAAATTCTCTCCATAAAGCTAATTAACTAGATAAAAGGTCCATATCAGTCTTGAAGCAGTTCCTGTCTCTAAGGGCCTAATACAGTAATTAATTATGTTTCTGAGAGTTTCTGAAAACACTTTTCCAGCTTCACGGGTCTTTGGAAATGAAACATCTTGGGCATCATCCAAAAATATCTTAATCTCTCAATCTGCTTAGAGTTGTGTCAAGTTCCTACAAGGAAACAGAATTAAATGCCTTTAAAATGAGGCCTGTATATCCTCATCTTTAATCAGTTACTTACTTTAGGGTTCAGAAAACACAAATTGAATTTTTAATCAACCTCATTTAAAAAATTTATTTATTGAATTTTTTAGGGAGAGAGAGGAAGGAAGAGAGAGAAACCTCAATTTGCTGCTCCACTTATTTAAGCATTCATTGGTTCTTTCGTGCATGTGCCCTGAGAGGGCACATGTACAATTGAACCCACAGCCTTAGTGTATTGGAACAATGCTCCAACCAACTGAGCTACCCGGCCAGGGCCCAACCTCATTTTTAAGCATTGTTAATATGAGAGTAACCATTCATTTCAGGTCAGCTTAACTTACTGGTTTGGTTGAAACAAAAAATATTAATGAAGCACAAGTTAGGTACTGAAAGGTTATAATGTGTTCTTGTTTAACAGGCCATACTTTGATCCCCATTAAAGTTCTACATGTTAGGGAGGGTGTGTCACCCGGACATGCCTGACTGGCCAAGGACTCTGGCAGCATCCCTGCCATTATGTTAACTTTATTCCTCTATTGAAGAAAATTCCTTGGCAATTCAAGACTTCCCAAGAAATATGACACTTTCTCAGCCAGAACCCTAGTTGAGCATGAGTTGCTGAGAAGCAGAATACTGAAGGAAGGCACGTGGAGATGGGGTCGAGAGGAACTGGCACCCAGGAGTGAAGAGAAAGGCTAAAATAATCTTTCCCACTAAATTATTTTGCCTCTACCTTGGGCTTCCCCTCAAATTCAGACCAGATGGCTTTTTAAAGATGGCTTTCCCTTGGGGGAAAGTAGAGCATAAGCCATCTAAGTATAATCCAAAGATGTACAGCGATGACAATGACTCTTTATGAAGCCTACACCTTGGAGGGAGCGCTTTACGTGATACGGCTGTGTGCAGTTTGGATGTACTTGCCCCTCTGTAGTTAGTCTCCAGAGTTGAGAAGCTTTCAAGCTATTCTTAAAACAACAGGAGTAATATAAACTTCAAAAACAACTAGTAGAGGATGGAGTAGACACTCCCGGAAGAAAGACACCCTTTTGAAGATGTAAAGCCACCCCTCCCAACACTGCTTGAAATGAAACTTTCTTCCCTTTCTCTTGGGATTTCATAGTGTCACCCTAACAAAGCTGAAGAGGGTTGGAATTTTTAATTATGTTTCCTTTAATTACAGGCTCCCTTGCTATGTTTACCATACAGCTAGTAGCCCTGAGGGTGGAGTTAGGCTGTTTAAAGTCATGTTTTAATCTCCTCTGTAATTGCGATTTGATTGCTGGTGTAAATTACCTAGTAGGTTTGCCACCTTCAGCGCCAGCCATTTCCCAGAGTGCATAATTTTGAATTAAAAAGCTGATATCCATCCAAAAGTTTTTCAGGATGTTTCATGGGCTCAGTGAATTATGCATGAAACAGAATTGTTTAAAAATAAGGCAAGAGGTTTCTTTGATGTCAGCTGGGGCTTTTCATCATGTTATGGACTATTAATTTCTAGATTTTTAAGAGATAGTTTCTTGAAATCTGTGTTGGCAGAGGTGAGATTATAACCAGGTATTAGACCTGTGGGGTCAGACAGGATCTTGTCTGCAACCTCGGTACTTAGCTTCTGGCTAGGAAAGAATTCAGAGCCAAGGCTCAAACCATAAGAGAAAGTTTATTTAGAAAGTCAGAGGTAGAAGAGTGAGCTGTAGAAGAAACAGGCTCAGGAAACAAGTTACAGAGGCAAAAGAAGGGCCCTTGGAGCTTAGGAGAGAGGAAGGTAAAGGTAAAGCACTTGGGGGAAAGAAGACAGGGAGGGGAAAGATGCCAGTGGTAGGTAGAGCTGGTGGGGTCCTCCTGCACAAGGGCTATTAAGGGTGGGGATTTTAGGGGAGGTTCCAGGGGAGGATCTTAATAGAATATTCATCAGCTTTTCCTTTCAGGATCATGGTCTCTCCTGATTGGTAGGCACCAGGCAGGGGTCATTAGTCAATGCAGCTAGCTCTGATTGGCTTCACTTGTCTAGTTTTGCTGCTTTTTCTGGGCCCCGAGCTGAAATACAACTGAGGCCTAGATGTATTTGATGTGGGTCAGAACCTCATTGTCCTGAAGCTTAATGCCCGTTGTTCATTCCCCTTCTAAGCGGTTCTAACCCGAGTGACTGTCAACACGCTAGGGGGCGAAAGGTCAGGGTAGGGTCCAAACCACAGGACCAGCAATGTGCTGTCTGGGAAAGGTCACCCTGAGATCAAGGTCCTTGTTTTCCCACTTTTGCCAGTTGCTCAGTACCTGGGGCTTTCCACCCTGGTGACCTTCTGTAACTGGCCTATCGGCCTTGCTCTGCTCATGTCTAACTGCCTACAGCGTATTCAATTCAGGAGTTATTGCTGATCTTTCTCTAACCTTTATATTTTATTTTAACAGCATCATATGTCAACCCAAATATGGCAGGTTCTGGCAGAAACCTGGTGGTTAATTTCCTAGGGAAGGTTGGGGGGTGGGGTGGAGAACAGGACCATTTGCTGCAAACACACCATCTGCTGGACATAACATGTATTTACTTTGAGGAACTTGCCCTCACATTAGGAAAAGGTTTTAGGAGCCTCATGAGGACACAAAAGATCAATTAGGAGCTGAGATGGATATGGGAGCTCATCTATGGAGCATTTCTAAGCTAATATCCAAATGCCAGTGGCCTCCTTTGATGACATTTTTTACAAGAGATAATCTTGTGTTATGTTTCATTTTGAGCTACTCGTACGTCCCCATCCCAATGTTGCATTACAAGTTGTAATGTGCAAAATCGACCCTAAAATAATAAACAGCACTCCCCTTGTGCAAACAGAAACAAGGACAGTCAAGCTTCCAGCTTCATATGCAAATGCAGATCCTGGGGAAATTATTTACATCATGCCCAATTCCATATGACCAGTCTCTCTTTTTTCTGTATACAAAGCACTTTGAAAGTTGTCAAGGGCTGTGCTTTTCTGCACCCTTGTAAGTTGGGTGCATGTAGACTGTATCGTTCAACACAGACACACAGACACTTCTGAGAGTAAAAGGAAGCACCGTGAATAATTACATCAGGTCGGAGTGCACAAACCGGGTGTGTCCTGGGCTAATCAAGGTGAACACATCTCTCTGTTCATAGGTGACCAAATCTCACAAACAGAAACCACCTCCCAGTCTATACCTACTGCCAGTTTATAGAGAAGAACAAAAGTCAAAGGTTGAAATGATCTCGTGTAGTGAAGTTTCCAGACTGGGACAGTGAGGAGAAACACTTAGATTCTCATCACAAATATGTTCAGCATTGACATTATTTGACTCCATTACTTATGCATTAATTCATCCATGGCTAAATACCATAAAAAAAGCCAGAAATGCATGTTAACTAGATTCATTGTGATCATTTTGCAATGTATTCAAATATTGAATCTTCATGTTGTACACCTAAAACTAAGATTATGTTATGTCAATTATACCTCAATTTTTAAGAAATGGTCAAATAAAATTTCAGGAGCACCTAGAAGGGCGATAAGTCACTCCTAGTGTGTTATGGAGAAGGCAGTGTTTGAATTGAGCATTGACACAGAAGCAGGATTTGGGGAGTGGGCACTTCGGCAAAGGCAGAAGCTTTAAATAAGTAACTGGGAAAACTGAGGAAAGTACAGTTCTGCCCCTTCACATCCTTAATACTGCTTTTAAACAAAAATGTTTTGAAGCTTACTAAGTGTCAAGCACTTTTGACACACTGATGGATAAAACAGACATCAATTCCTACCTTCAAGAATATACAGCCTGGTAAGTAGTAACATTTGAGCATCTGTATTTCAGAGGCCATTTCTGAATTAGAAAGAATTTTGGGAATCAGCATATTTAAACTGACGGGAAATAGATAAGATCACTTTGGGAAAAGATTTAGAGAGGAAAAAAGAAAAAGGCACAGAACTAAACCCTGAGTTACTCCAACATTTGGAAATAGGAAGACATTCTCAAAGGAAAAAAAAATTAGTATGGTAACAGTAAAACAAACAAGCCTACAAATATATCTTATTCTTTTCTCCAATTTGGGAATACAATCTCGATTTCAGAGGAAATTAAGCTTGTCAAGGTGTAGCTGAAATGTAGCTTTAAGCTTCCTTATCATCGAGTAATTATCATAATAATTTAAAAATTATGAATACCTTTCTCCAAGGAACCCTAAATGCTTAAAGTGTCCTTTGTAATGTATCTCCCTAAAGTTGTTATTAAATTATAAAATCATACATTTTTGAAAGTTAAGCAAAAACACCGTTACTATCTATACTACCTTCAGTTTTAGATTTCCTGTGGGGAAGTATTCAATTCTCCCTTCTCACTTTCAATGAGGTGAATCAGAGCAGAGCTGCAACTCCAATCTTATTTATGAATAGAAAATTAACTCAAAATATAGCTCGGTTATTCTTGCCAGCTCCCTCCTGTGCAGTGTCCTCTGCATGCTGTCCATCATTTTTCAATGAATGTTATTCAGTGAGCTGTTTGGGGCCTGATTTTGTCACTTTTTATGTTAACTATTATAGAAATATTTAAGTACACTCAGGCTGAAGGTCAGTGTAAGGAACAGTAGATATTTCCCAGATTTTGTGATCCTTTTCAGAGTTGAGCTTCATCTTTTTAGGCTTTGGTATCCATTCAGTAAATATTTATTAAGCACCTGCTATGGGTTAGGCCTTGTTTCTATACATTGAAGCTAGAACAATGTCAGTCTCTACCTTCAAGATGAGAATCAGTTGGAGAACACACACAAGTAAAGAGATGATTACAATACAGAGTGATAAATCTAACCTATTTTGGATACAATGGACCATTCACATCCTTATTTGTTCCTCTTTAGGCTTCTATGCCTCCTAGTCTTTTTCAAACTCTGTTCTTCTATGACTTGCCTGATTCCAAATGCTTTTTGTCTTTTTCATTCCTCATCAGCCCTTCTCTCCTAGTCTCCTTGGTAGACTCACCATGTGTCCAAACTCTGAATGTTGGGACAAACCAAGGCACCATCCAGCCAATCTTCTCTAGTAGTTGTCTCATAAAGTCCCCAACATTGAACATTAGCTGTGTAATGGTGACTCACAAATGCTTTTTTTCTTCATGCCTGATCTGTCTGCTGGTATCTAGATTTGTATATTTATTTTCCTTGGCATCTTATCTTGGATACCTAAAAAATATCTTAAGTTTAACATATCCAACCAAAGTTCTCTATTTTCATCTTTCCACCAAAATATCAATGCAGGCTACCGCTCCTCTATGTATCTCAGGTAATGGCACCATCACCCGTTTCTTTGAATAAAAAACTATAGTCAGTCAAAGATCAATTCTTTTCCTCACTCCCAAAGTTCAGTTCGTGAGCATCACTTCAAAAGATATATCCTAAATCTGACTGCTTCTTACTGCCTCTACTCCTCTTCCAAGTTTTCCACCTTCGTCTCTCGCTTCACTCCCTGAAACACCATCTAATCATTTTCCTTGTCTCTATTCTTATGCTCTTAGAGTTCATTCTCCACATCAAACCAGAGTGAGCCGTTAGAAATGTAAATCCTGAGAGCACTTT
Source organism: Macrotus californicus (assembly GCA_007922815.1). NCBI lineage: Eukaryota > Metazoa > Chordata > Mammalia > Chiroptera > Phyllostomidae > Macrotus > Macrotus californicus. The sequence goes on along the minus strand of VMDR010010302.1, from coordinate 8,592 downwards.
TCTTTGATGATAGAATAAAATCTAAACACATTACCAGAATCTATAAGACCCCATGGGATTCAGTCCCCTGCTGCCACTTCATCATCATATAGTTTGATCTAGAATATTCTTCTTCCAGAGCCTCTGATGGCTGCCTCCTTCTTATCTTTAGGCTCAGCTCAAATATTACTTTCCTAAAAGAGCCTTCCTTGGTCACCCTATCTGAAGAATTTTCCCAGCTGTCATGACTCATCATTATACCAGTCGCTAGTCTTAGTTTTTGTCATAGCACTTAGTTACCACAATTTGAAGTTACACTATTTGTTTGTTTGGAGCCCACTAGGATAATCCAAGTGGAGACAAGGACCATGGGCGTGTTGTTCACACTTTCAGTCTTAGCATCTATTAAGTGTTAAATAAATAAATGAAAGAATTGAGGTTAAAATTGAGTAGTATGAGGATACAAAAAAAGTCACTTATTCTAATTTTAGGGGGTCAGCAAAAAATAATACACTTCTTGAGACATAAATAAAAGTGAGTAAAGAGGGACCCCAGCAAAGGAAATGACATACCTTGCAAAAAAAGAGGCAAATAACATGGTACTTTCAGGGAATAAAAAACTGCTCAGTGCTCATGGAGCATAGAGCTTAAGAAGGATGATCTGGGGACAGAAGTGGTAGGGACACATGTTGGGGAGACGGAAGGAGGTGGAAGGAGGAATTAACATTTGTAAGACAGGTGAAAGAATCACATTCTCAAAGGCATCAAACTCCTCTTGAGGAGTTTGAACTATTTTTCATGAAGACAAAAGCACATTGAAAGTTTCTGACAAAGAGGGTAACCTAGCAGTGTGGTTTTAGATAGATTGGTGCTGCTAGAGTGTGGACCATCAGTTGTTTGGGGTCGGGGGTGAGTCTCAGCAAAGGAAAATCATCTACTAGGCTTAAAAATCTCTGGAAGTACACAAGTGTAGTTTTTGTGAATTCTTTAGTAAATGAAATAGTAATGGAACCCACCTCACGGTGTTCCTATATGGAGAGTATTCCGGGCCTTCTAAATGCCACCCTTCAGCCTAATTAAAAAGATGCAATTTTTAAAAATTGCTCACAATTAAAACCATGAATATGGTCTCAAAGTTGTTAATTAATGAGATTCTCAAAGCATAACACTAAATTTATCCAGAAGTCTTTACAAGAGCAACTATCTGGTATGCAGCCTAGAGCCAGAGAGGGAATTTGGATCTACAGAAGTAAACCATGCATCACACACAGGTAGAAGTGATGCCTGCGTCCTTAAATATTATCTCATACTGCAGACCAGGCTCCTTCTAGTCTGGATCACTGTTTTCCATGATGACAACAGAAAAATGAATTCCTTCGCAAATGACCCATTTCTAGAAATCCTCAAATTACACTATGAAGGTGTTCATTTATGTTTTCTGAAAGACCAGCCTTGCATTTCCTTCCTAATTATTCATTTAATGAGCAATTGCTGAAATGCTTACTATGTGCCTCATACTATGCTAAATATTAAAGATGAATAAGACATGGTTTTGCCCTCAAGACAACTACATCAGCATGTGAAAATGATTATAATAGCTAAGCTCACTTAGTGCTTGTGGAAGCACCATGGACAGATACACAGTTCAGCCTGGGGGATCCACAAGTCAGAGTAGGGTAGGACAGACCAGAGTTAAAAACATGAGCGCTGGAGCCATACAGACCTGAGTTTAGTTCTGAGTCTTTCACAAATCACGTGACTTAATCTCTTTCATGCTTAGTTCCCCCATCTATCAAATGTCAATAAACATCCTCTTTGTTGGGCTAAATTAAATGAGATGATGTACTTAAATCACAAGAGCAGATACATAGCTCTACTCAAATAGATGTGTATTGCAACAGTAACCATAAATGTAATTTATGATTATTTGCTTACATGATTGTAAGAAGGAACTATTGAGAAGGTTTGCAGTAGACTAGAGCAAGGGTATTTATTACTCAACAGAAGAAACTGCACATATGCCAAATGTCTCAATGTCCAGCAGGTGCCTGCAGCTGTAGTCACTTCCCAGGACCACCTAAAATCCCAGAAACTGTATACAACAATTGGCTATGAAAGAGGAAGGCCTGACCCAGCAATGCCACATGCTATGGGTCCACTTTCTGGGCATGCAGATGTACATTGTTGACTGATAAATTTCTCTTCTGAGCACCGGATCCTTATCTCACCGATTAGAACTCTGAACTGGGCAAAAGAAGTCTTACCTATCCTCCAGCCATCACACAGTGACCCCTAAACATCTGTCGCAGACTTCCTGATTGTAAGATGTATCCGCTTATATATTGTACCCCTGCCGAGCCTGCTAGAACAGTTCCAACTACTCCACTGGAAAGAACACTTTACACGGCAATTATCACAGTCAGAGATACTTCACTGCTATTTGCTGAATTCATAGGATGAAAATAAAAAAGAAAGTAAGAGCTGTCATTGTTTGTATGTCTTTATGCGTGTGTGGGAAGCAGTACATCTGGGGGGGAAGGAATTAGTTTTCCACCTTTCCCCTTTATTCTTACAACAAAGTTTTTGCAAATTTCTTCCTTCTCAAATCACACATTATCAGGAGAAGGTTTGAAAAAAAGAACTTTAAATTTATTCCAATTGCTACCTTAAAAATGTTACTGCTGATTGCTTGTGCTTCCAAAGAGTTACCATTTAGTGCATCAAGGACAATCATATGCCCTAAAGCCAACAAAAGAAATGCTCCCAGGACAAATTTGAAACTGTTTGAAGAAAAGTATTGAAAACTGACCACTGTAGCAGCAACAATCAGAGATGGAGAGGCTGAGCCGAAGCTAATGCCAGACTGCCCGGCAGGCCTCGGGGCACAAACACATCACAATGGCCATGATCAGCAACCGGAGAATGGACTTGCCTCAAAACCACAATTTCTGCAGTGCAATTATTCAGAGGCATTTGATCCAAAATGTATAATGTTCTGACCTCTGAATGCCAAAATCACAAACCATCTCCACCTCCTTCCAAAGCTGTGTCATTAGTTTTGAAGTGGAAAGCACTTGCTACAGTGAAAATAGTTCAAAACAAAACAAAGCCAACAAAACAAAACAAGAAGCCTTTTCACTTTGCACTCCACAGAAGGGTCTCTGAAATCAAAGTGAAGTGGGAAGAGAAGGAAGCTATGGAAAGATGGCATCTGCTAAATTTCTCGGTGAGCCTGGAGATGAGAGACAATCCCTATTGCCCTTGAAGACATTCTTCCTGCCCTTCCAAAAATGGTCATCCCAGATGACCATATTCAATTTCATTGCCTAGAACAAAGCCTTCATCTTCTACAATATGACTGCAGACTTTTACAAAATGAACCTATAAGCAAACTCTCACCAGGATTTAAATTTATACCCTAAAATTATTGGTGACAAGACTCTGTAACCAATAATCACACCTTTTTCTATGGGCAAGTTTTTTTATTGTTTTTGTTTTGTTTTGTTTTTTTAATTACTTTATTGTTGTTCAATTACAGTTTCAATTTTCCCCCCACCACTCTCCCCCCACCCCAGGCAATCTCACCCCCCTCCCCCACTCCCACCCACCCCCTTGGTTATGTCCATGTGTCCTTTATAGTGTTTCCTAGAAACCCTTCCCCCCACTGTTCCCTCCCCTTGGGCAAGTTTTGATGTAAAGAAGGTACCCGGCTTGTAACATCTGGAAAGAGTGAGAGTATAAATGTTGTGGGAAAGAAGATTGCGTAGTCAAAACTCAAACATCTAATGATTGTGCCTAGAAATAGCTATGAGTGTGGCTTGTCATGACTAGAGTAGGCCAGACTGTCACTGACAACATAACAGGGTGCACACTGGGACTTTCTAGCAGGAGCTCAATCCTGCTGCCTCAGTGGGGAGGTGAGGAGATGTTACCTTGTCTCCAAGTTGTTATTTTAAAATATATATCAGGCCCTGGCTGGTGTAGCTCCATGGGTTGAGTGCAGGCTGCGAACCAAAGGGTCACCTGTTCGATTCCCAGTCAGGACATATACCTGGGTTGCAGGCCAGGTCCCCAGTGGAGTCCAGGTGAGAGGCAACCACACATTGATGTTTCTCTCCCCCTCTTATTCCCTGTCTTCCCTTCTCTCTAAAAATAAATAAAAATATTTTAAAAAATAATAAAATAAAATGCATATCAGAAATGAATATCTGAAATTGATTTTTTTCAAATGAATTTAGCAGGTAGTATACATTGAGTACCTTACACAAGCAGGTGATCTATGCCACTTTCCAAGCGTTTTTTAGTGTCCTGATGAAAGCTTTGAACTGTCAACCTGAGGTTCTTTCAGAGTGTTATGGCCATATTTATAGCACCATGTGATAATATACTATTACCTTACGTGTTTATGATAATTTTATCAACTTACTAGCTGATGTTTGCGGAGGTTCCTTGCTCTCTGCCTCATATTCATCTTTTTCTGGTTCCTTCATTCATTCCTCTAACACACATATTTTAGTGCTCAGTACAAATCTCTGCTATCAGAAATTGTGCAGGGTTCTCTGGAAGAAAAGAACAGGGACAAGAAAGTGTGCCTGTGCTTCGGTGGCCCAGAACAAACTTCCGAAAGCAAATGCTTTCAGCCTTCCAGGACCTTTACCCTTCAACATCCCTGAACACCTGACTTTTGTCAAAAATGTCCCAAAAGGTGCAGAGAGTCAATGTCACAGTGTTTTTCTTCCTTATTTCCAACATTCTGTCCTATAGATGAAGTCCACACATCTTCACTACTCTAGCTTTTTACTAGTGTGTGTGTGTTGATACCCACCTCTAGCAGGGGTAATTAGGCAAGATTGTGGGATTGGGTTCAGAGAATTCATTAGGAATCTGGAAATCAGGACAGCATTACAGATAATATACTCCATGGTCAAAAGGCAGAATAAAGAGCAAAGACTTTTTTTTTTTTAACTAGAAAGAGATTATGTCAAACATGTAGGTTGTGTTAGCCTATTTTAGATAAAGTCTGCCATCTAAAGAACTGCTGTGGTTCATATAGTAATTATTTGAACAGACCTAAACCGTTTAACCAAGGCTCAGAAAACCAGCTGGCTGACAACACAGTGGCTACACAATGGTGGGCACATTCACTCAATCATTCATTCATGAATTCATTCATTCCACAAACATTTATTGACTACTTACCAGCAGGCAGACACTCTAATAAATAAGCCAAAAGTTCTGAAGCATCTCTATTTGCTAGACACTGTGCTACGTACTCTCAATTTAACTCTCCCTGAATCCTATGGGTCGCTGAACACACGTAACTGAAGTGACCAGTAAGTGATGAAACTGAGATCCTGACTCAGGCAGTCAGTCAGAAGCAGGGGACAGTGATGCATGACAGAGCCCCAGCCCTCACAGAGCTGTTGGTCTAGAAAATGCACCAGAGCAAATAAACAACTAACTGAGGGTGAATCATACTCTTCTAGGTACAAGTGTACACGTGGGCTCTGGGACCCCAGGAAAGAGTTCATTTACGGTCAAGTCATCACTTATTTCCTTGCATTCTCCACCAATTTCCCCCCTCTTTCCTCATTTTAAAAAGAAAAAATTTAAAAACCTATGATTTTCTTTTTAACTAGCAAGATTTTTTTCTCTCTCATTTGTGAGGTTAGTATACCTGGCTTAAAATACCTGCTTTTCAAGAACCTGTGCTATGTGAGACATTGTTTAGGGGTAGAAATTCAAAAACATCATCAAGTGAGCTTGGGGGATCCAGGAGGGAGGAGCCAAACCAGCCCACTAACTATGTCTATTATGCAATTAAGGCCCAGGGTCACTAGGTATTTCTATGTTTCATGAATGAAGAAATCCAATTTTTTCTTTCCATGTTTTAATAAATGACACTAATTCAGATATTTTGAAAACACAGTGGAAGACAATAAAACATATTTCTCAGGTTGAATTTAGCCTATAGATCCCAGGTGGAAATGGCTGTTTAAAAGATAATAAAGTTTGGTTTCTGTCTTTAAGGAGCACACAACATCATGATAATAAAGTAGCAATGGAAGAGTGATACAGAAAAAAAAATTACTATGTGAGAAAAGATGATAAATGCCAAAGAAAAGGAACATTATACATGGGATCACAGAGGGGACTTACCCTTTTAGCTAAAATACAGCAAAGGGCAAAGATGCAATATTTGTGCTGATCTTATAGGTATTATAGGAAGAAAATGCATATGAAGCACAGGGAACCATGTGAGTGAAGCTGCACAGGTGGACAGAGAGGAAGGGGCAGTTAGGTTTCCTGTGGACTGTGAAGGGATAGAGTAAAAGGCATTGTGCAAGACTTGGAAATTCACAGTGATACTTTGTCCTGCAGTGTGGCGTTCCAAGACACCAATACACGAGATAATCAGGCATCCTTAAGTAAAGCAAATACATTAAAACAAAATTTGGTGGTCTAAAACTTGGGAAAAAGCTACATGCCCTATCAGTCGCTGGATGATTCTCAAGGCAATTCACAGATCATATACTCTAAGAAGTAACCTACACATCCAGCACCGAAACCTGTTTAGCTTTGTTAACCCAGTTTATTAATTGATCACAGAACTTTTTTCCCTTAGAACATTTAGTTTTACACTGAAAGAACAAAAAACTTTTCCATGTTGCTAGATGTAACAGGGAAGCCATTTAGGCCTTCATGCAATGGAGTAATGATGGCAGTGGTGTCTTAAGGAGCTTTTAAGAAGAACGTGAACCAAGAACAAAGGAAGAGAGAATGGGCACAGAAAAGTCACCTAAGAAGCTATCACAATGGTCCATAGTGATGATAATGTCCCTTATTACACAGTGCTCCCCGTAAGCCAGACATCACTTGAGATGCTGTTCATATTGTACGTATTGTAATGAGAACCAGAACTGGAGTAAAAGCAGCAACCAATATCCAGTTCAGGGGCAAAGATGGACCAGTCAGTATTCTCTATGCCCCGACCCCACAGCCTCTCCACTTCCTCTATTTTTTTTTTGTTTGCTTCTTTTCCTTCTCCACACCTGCATTTGTATATAACTCCAATTTGAAGGAAAACAAACATTTGAAATTTGAATGCTGCCATTGAATCATTTTCCAAATAATTGATATTTATTTCCCCCTTTGTTGCTTCCTGCTCTTTTCTCTAAGATCTGTTACAAGCTATTCAAAAGAACCTATGCACCCCTATGTTCTTAGCAACACAATTTACAATAGCCAAGTGCTGAAAGCAAACTAAGTGCCCATCAGTCAATGAGTGGATCAAAAAACTGTGGTACATTTACACAATGGAATTCTATGCAGCAGAGAGAAAGAAGGAGTCCCTACCCTTCACAACAGCATGGATGGAACTAGAGAGCATTATGCTAAGTGAGATAAGCCAGGTAGTAAAAGAGAAATATCATATGATCTCACCTGTAAGTGGAACCTAATCAACAAAGCAAACAAGCAAACAAAATAGAACCAGAGACATGGAAATAAAGAACAAACTGACACTGACTAGAGGGGAGGGGAGAGGAGGATAATGGGGGAAAGAAGGGGAAAGGTCAAGTCAAGGATCATGTATAAAGGACCAATGAACCAAGACAACAGGCCTGGGGGGAGGGGCATTGAATGTGGTAGGTGGAGGTGGGTAGGGCAGGGGAGAGTAATGGGGGGAAAGTGGGGACAACTGTAATTGAACAACAATAAAAAAGAAAATAAAAAAACGTATGTTATAAGCTAGAAGTAACAGAGAGAAGGCAGTTAGCTCTGTAGAAGTTTCGGGACTTTGGGATGGTATTAAGTGCCAAATCCTACTTTCTGCTTTTCTTCTCCTAGGTTATACACACATAAGAATCAAGAGCCAAAAGAAAACTAATTTCTATTTTTATCAATAACTGAACAAGTGCCTGGTCTCCCCTTCCACCTCCCTCCCAATACAAGCTTTCTGTGATATTATAGCTAGAATACTGGACAGGAGCCAAGAAGACTTTGGTTTCCCACAACCCCTGTCTAATGGCTAAGTCCCTCGAGTAGATTCCAAGCCTGCTAATCCAAACATCCATACCATTTATATGTGTAATGAGTGGCAGCTTTTCCTTCCCCACCTGTTGCTGGTGGAACAGAGAGCCTGGAGCAGGGTCAGAGCTGCTAGGCAAGTGCCCCTTGGCCTGTACAGCCTGGAGACTGGAAGTGCCAAGGTGGGCCTGAGAAGTTGGTCCCTCTGTCAGTCTACTGGAAGTAGAAGAGCATCTGCCTGTCTCTGTTAATTACTGTGATAGTGCCAATTAGGGAAAAATAGTCCAGTCAGTGAATGTTGACTCTGTAAATTCTCCCTTGTGGAAGAGAAAAATAAATTGGGAATGGATGGAAACTAAGGAGCAGAAATTCCCTTTTCTTGGAGCTAAGCCTAAACCACAAAGGATATCATTTTAGGAGAGCTAGACAAAACTTATGCCCAAAATTATTTCTCTAGAGATATCAAATTCCATCATCAGCAATTTATCCATGATGGCCTTTCATATTATCCCTTGACTATATACTCTCTTTCAATATGAATATCCCTGAAACATAAACAGAATCTTGTACTTCAATTGGAATTGG
>VMDR010010301.1:0-31137 GCA_007922815.1 Macrotus californicus | reverse complement strand
CTAACCTGAGAAGGGTCGGGAGCAGTCACCTGAGCAAGGTAATAAGAAAGAAGGTATAAGGAGACCAAATGGTAATAAAAAATACAATAAAAATTATTAAGTAAAAAAATAAATATAGAAAGAAAGAAAGAAAGAAAGAAAGAAAGAAAAGAAAAGAAAAGAAAAGAAAAGAAAAGAAAAGAAAAGAAAAGAAAAGAAAAGAAAGAAAAAGAAAAAGGCAGCACAACGTATCAAGGTACCCAACAGAGCTCAGACCAGAGTTCACATGATCCCTTAGGATCTTCATTTCACTTCTTGGAAACTAGCTTATATGCATCTCTTTTGCCTTTCTCTTAAACAGTGGCTTTATAACTAGATTTTTCATCAGCCTCATCTTTCATTTTGCAGTGAAACATGATCAATTACCACCTACAACAAAGCATGCTCAGAGCTGTGTCACCAGCCAGTCAATAGGCCCCAATGGAATGTCCATGGCTTGTTGAAGACACAACAATGAAATGGCCATTCAACAAATCCTTTTTCTTTTTTTTGGAAGGTGGGGCCTGTTTAATATTCATGAAAAAAATTTAATATAAATCCAATAGCATGCCCTCACTTTTACAGATGCCTAGTAACCAAAGTCATAGAGATTGCCTAGTGTTCATAAAAAAACAAACTCCTCCAAAAACATGCACAAGTGAAAAGTGTGTGGTTTAAGTTTGCACAGTTTTATTACTTTGCTTATGCTTATGAAGTTGCTTTCAGAAAAGGGGTCATTTAGTCAATTATAGTAGCCCAGTACTGGGCTGGTGACGAAAGCTGCTTGGCAAGCATTTCTAGCTGGAGCCTGGCACCTGGCCTGGCGAGAGTAGCAGGTGATACAGAAGTGGCCTTAGATTGAGTTTCCTCAGATGTCCAGTGGAGGGGTTGGCCTAACCTTAAGATAATTTCTAAAGTTTCTTCCAACTTCAAAAATATATTTTTCTCACTGGCTTTGAACATGAGAACTTTAAAATATATGCTGAGCTATGTTCTGAGATATTAATTAATCCAGAGATTGCTTCTTAGCTTTGAACAAAATGTGGGGTCATCAAGAGCTGAATGGTAGAGAGGGAGAGTATGGATGGAAGCTGAACATTTGCTAGATCATAGGATGATTTGCTGATGATTAGAATATGAGCCCTCCTTGGGCAGAAGTGTCTTTTAGGCACACAGCTTAGTGAGCCAACATTTCCTCCTGGGCATCAAGGAGAGGCACCCCATCCTCTGGGCAGATGTGGCTTGTGCCAGGTGCTCTGCTTGGTGAATGGGGTCCACACCTAGTCCTCAGTCAAGTCTCCTATACAGGGCAGTACCAGCACAACCTACCAGAGACCAGTGCAATGTATGTCATATCTGTGAATAGAATCTATTGTACAATACCTAAGAAGGAATCAGATATCTTGTGTTCTCCAAATTCCTTTTTTACCTAAAAACAAGCAAGCAAATAAAAACAGAACACCTTTGGTGCCAATGTGAGTAGAGATTGCTTGAATTACAACACATGGATCTCTCACTTGACAGGAATAGATGTTTTGTGACTAGGTATTGGATGTGTCTTAGCCTGGATTCTCTCAGAAAGCAGAGCCTGATTTGAAAGAAGGATGAGGCAGGTGGTTTATTTTAGGAAATGCAGACACCAGGAATAGGAGATGAAGTTGTCAAACAAAGGGGGGGAAGCAAATCAAGGTGATTTATTGAACTGGTCCCTAGAGTGGTCAAATGGGGCTCCATCTTGCTTGGACTTTTGAGACTACCCTCTCAAGGAGTGGAAGAGGGGGGTCATTTCCTGGCTCTTGGCATCATTTGGTCAGGGGTTGACCCTGGAATGTGAACTGCTCAAATACCCAGGTGTGCAATGTGTCAGAATGCTGAAGTACATTGTGGTGCTGGCAGAGGCTTCCGGTTAAGGAAGGTAAATCCATATCTGATTGTGGTAAAGGCAGAGTCACTTTTCCCTCCAGGAAAGAAGGTGTTTGATAGGAAAATACCTAGTACCAAGTGACTGGCTGGTCTCCTTCAGGGACATGTACTATAGGGAGGAGGGTTCTGTGTCAGGCTCTCTGGTGGCAGGCAGACATTTAGTACAAAAGTTGCTAGCCTAGTTTTGGTGAGATGGCATTCATGCTATTGGGGCCTTACAGGTCCTCTGTCCCTGTGCCATGTCCCCTCTACCACTGCAAGTCCTGGAGCAGCTAGGGAGAGAGGCTGGCTGACATACTCAGGACATCCAGCTCACCGGGCGGTTCAATGCCACACCTGTAGGGAGGTGCTCCACTGGGCCTGGCTGTGAGACACAGACCCGTGTGCTATGTGTCCAGTACCGTAGGTCCATCTGAATATTTTCTCCACACATATTCTTCCTATCTCCGAAGTTCAAGTTTGGTCTTTTGAGGCTTCTGCCCCAGCCAAGGAGTCATTTGCCACTGCTTATGGGTCCACATGTATGCTTAACTCAGACCACTTCTCCCTCCCTACCGAGTGAATAAGTAAATGCATTGTTCACAGCTCTGCTCACTGAAAGGAGTGACCTTCCCCATCCTTCAGGACACCTGAATGAGGTTATAGTCTGGTGGTAGTTCAGTTTTTACTAGCACCAACCTATCAAGGTATCCCATCTATGAGCTAGGTCCAAGTTTTTTCTCACTGGTTGGTTGGGAACTATAAGGCTTTAGGTGTGAATCAAGCAAGAGATGTAGATAACACAGGAATCTGAGGCAGATGGAACTTACTTGTGCCCTCTGGATCCCTTTTGGACCAACCCCAAATGAACCATTTTCATTGTATGACACGTTACTGCCCTGCCTGCCCAATTTTGTCTGATCATGCCCAGTTCATAATGGGCAGTCTGGATGCATGGTCACTGGATGTCCCATGGCCAGAAGACCCATCTTTATCAGGGCTCAGGAGATATCTTTTAAATGCTTTATAGTTTTCTGCTGCAGAAGGGAGGTCTAGCTCTAGAACTGTAGGATCTGCTCTGCAGCTCTCTTTATTGGGCTTGACAGCGTCTACACACACGCAGCATCTCTATTCACAACAAATAGCACCATGAGGTCTACCGGTCATATGGCCTGAGTGGCAGGATCACTTGCACCACAGCAGGATCTGCTGCAGATTTTGCTCTGATGCTCAAAACTGGCAACCTTCCAAGTCACCCAAGAAATGGGTCAGTGTTCTCAAGAGTAGTATATGCTGCCTTTAGTTTCTACAGATTTTTAGTGATATTAAAACACCTCAAAATTATTTTACACTCCTGCCATCAAGAGATGGGGTCCATGTCCCCTCTTCTGGAATCTGGCTAGGGTTTTTACTGCTTCAACTAATAGAGGATAGTGGCAGATATACAATGTGACTTCTGAGTCTGAGTCGTAAAAGGCCATGTAGCTTCTTCCTTATTCATTGGGACACTTCACAAGGTCTTCCAACTATTCCGAAGCTGCCACACTGTGAAGAAGTCCCAGCCACATGGCAAGGCCACATGTTAATGTTACAAATTGCCAGTTCTCACGAAGCCTTGCCTTCAAGTCATGCAGCCCAAGCACTGGAGATATAGGTGAAGATGACTGTAGGATTGTAGATGATGTAGGTGAAGGTGGAAATGTAGGTGAAGGGGCCATGAGACTCCTGTCCAGTGGAGTCACCTTCAGCCGTTTGAGTTTCCCCACCTAAGGCTCCAACCAGCCTGTCTCAGCTGAGTTTCCTGAGCCATAGAAGACAGAAAATGGCTCAAGGGACTATTTTCTCAGTTCTCTCCAGTATGGTACAAAACTAGTACCATTCTAGATACACCGGAGAGAAACTGGTCCATTACATACAAATGGATATCTTAGGGCACTACGGCTTAATTCTGTCATGGAACCTCCGTTTAGAAAAGCTGGCAGAAATTGAGAACTAAAGAGACAAGACATTCCTGGTGTGTCCTGTTCAAATCCCTGACCCACAGAATCCATGAACATAACGTGGTGGTTTTGCATCACTAAGTTTTGGGGTGATTTGTTATTTGCAGCCACAGAAAACTGTAACACAGTACAAGACCTAACATCATGTTCTTTACCTGAAAGTTGTTGTGCCAGCACCTTCCAGATCATGGAACTCCTAAAAATGTTACCGATGGGGCAGAATGGGAGATCTTTGAGGGGTTTCATTTCTCTGACACATAACTTGCTATTTCTATTAACTTGCTACTTCTATTTGCGTAGTCATCAATATACTGTCCCAGCGTGCCTATGGAATATCAAGGCAATTGAGATGCCTGCAGACTATTTTATGACGTTCCACAAGAGGCCTCATATAGCCTTAAGCAAGACTATGAATGTGCACTCATGCCCTTCCCGCTTAAATGAGACCTGCTTTTGATCCTGTTTATTGAGGAGGGGTTGAAAAGAACATAGTCACCAGATCAATAGCAACATACAGAGTGCCAGAGGCTGTGCTGATCTGCTTTATGAAGATATCACATCTAGTTCAGCAGCTGAGATTGAGGCTCCCACTTGGTTAAGTTTATGGTAGTCCATTGTTGTCCACCATAATCTGTCAGTTCATTTTTTCAAGGGCCATACAGATGAATTATGTAGGAATTTAATGGAGATCATCATCCCCCTATACCTTGTCTCTGAGGGTGGCACTGGTTGTCTTACAGGATGCAGTGTTGACTTGGGTTTACTCTCTTGGGTGGTGGGAATGAGGTTGGATAATTATAGAGGCTTCCACTTGGCCCTTCCTACCCTAATGGTTCTTCCTATGTCAGGGAACCAGTGGGAAGATGCTGCCGGCTACTTTGTTTTTCTGTTCATATTAGCATTTGGGGAATGGGGGAACTAACTACGAGGTGAGTCTGTGGACCTATTGGGTACACTTTGAAGTGTACTTGTGCCAGTTTTCAATTTTTGTCCTTATTTCTATGAGTCAAGTACCACCCCGGTTGGCTGTTTGTTTGTCTTATCACTAGGAACACGCTGGTTTTTTAGCCGTGGCACAGATGTCTCAGAGCTAAACAATCTTCCAGCCTTGGTGCCCATATAGTAATCACGTACAGCTTTCACTGCCACTTAGGAATGGCCACATAGCCTTTGACATTCTAGTATCCTATCATCCTGATGGGTGCTAAGGAGCCCAGACCCATGGCAGCATCTCCTCCAATCAACCTCAGTTTATGGGGGACAACCACCATGGGAGTTTCTCAGAAGATACCAGTGCTTTCTTCAACAGTGCATTTCTTATTGCTTTAATCAAAGAAATGTCCTCTGGGACTTTCTGGGAAATCTAGACAAATGAAGAGTTCTCTGATCTCACTAACAACTCCCCCCTGCCACCAACCTTTCTTTGATATCTGCCAAGTCATTCTAGCAATTCTACCTTGTTTATGATAATCCATGATTGTAGCCACGTTCAAACAGTCATGCCAGCAGTGTATTGTGGCTGGATTCTGTTTTTTTTTGCCAGGATGTTAAATCCTAAGTCAAGGAGGAATGCTCCTATATGAACAAATTCTTGCCATCCATCTTCATAGTCAGGTCTCCCTTGTCCAGCCCTCACAAGATGCCCGTCCGTGTATGTTTTGCTGGTTTCTACCAGTGCCTATTTGCCATGTCTTGAAAGTCTTTTGGTATTCAAGGGGCAGGGATTGTATTTCCTGGATCAGGGGGTGCTGAGGCCTCACTCCAGCTATTAATGAGAGGAGGCAGGGTCAGAGCTGGAGGAGGACAAGCATCTGCCTCAGCTGGGGCCTTGGTACAGGGGAGGTCATTTTCCTCTGGAACGGGAGATCTAGTTGTTACTTCACTCTAGTTTTTACTCTAGTTTGAGTCCAGAGTGGATGACAAGATCTATTTTTTTCCTGTCTATTATTTTCTACCTGTTTCTTCTATTTCTGCCTTCTTTTAAGTTGAGTATTTTTTATGATTATGTTTGATCTTCTCTGTTGTCTTCTTAGCTGAAACTGTTTGTTTTGTCATACCATACTTCACACACAGCTTAAGAAACTTATAATAGAATACTTCTATTTCTCCCCTCTAAATGTGTTATTTTGTCATATATTTCCCTTATATACATTATAAATTTTACTTTACATTTTTTGTTTAAACAATTATATTTTAGAGAGATTTAACTTATAATTATAAAAACTCATATACTTACAGGCATTTCCAGTGTTCTTCATTCTTTTGTGTAAATCCAGATTTTCTTTAACCTTCCTCCTTTCTTTCCTTCCTTCCTTCCTCCCTCCCTCCCTTCCTTCCTCCCTTCCTTCCTTCCTTCCTTCCTTCCTTCCTCCCTTCCTTTCTTCTTTCCTCCCTTCTTTCCTTCCTCCCTTCCTTCCTTCCTTCCTTCCTCCCTCCCTTCCTTCCTTCCTTCCTTCCTCCCTTCCTTCCTTCCTTCCTTCCTTCCTTCCTTCCTTCCTTCCCTCATGACAGTTTTCCATCTTTAAAGACACTGCTCACTGTCATCTCACGTACACTGTTTCTGATGAGAAACCACTGCCATTCTTTTGTTGTTGCTCCTCTGTACCTAACGTTTCTTTTTACTGTGACTGCTTTTGAGATTTTCTCTTTATCATTGGTTTGAACACTTTGTTTATGATGTCTGTTGGTTTACTTTTCTTTACGTTTCCCATGCTTGGGCTTCAACGCTTTTTCCATACCCCTATCTACTCTCCTTGTGACCCCAATGACATGGACACTGGACTGCTTGAAGCTGTTCCAAAGAACAACTGCAGTGCGGCTTCATTTTTTTTCATTCCTTTTTCTGTATGTTTAACTGGGCATAGTGTCTACTACTATTTCTTAAAGTCCCTTAAAGTTTTACTTCAATATCCAATCTGTCAATAAATTCATTCCATGTAGTTTTATCTCAGAAATTATAGTTTTCATTACTAGAAGTTCACTTTGGGTCTTTTAAATATCTTCCATGTTTGTACTTCACTAGTTGACTGCCTGCAATACAGATTTAATAATTGTTTGAATGTCTTTGTCAGTTAATTCTAACATCCGTGTCACTTTTGGGTTGATTTTGATTCACCATTATTTCCCCTCATTATTGTCCATATTTTCCCACCTCCTTGCATAACTGGTAACTTTCTTGCTAGATGCCATACTCTGAATTTTACTTTGTTGTGTACTGGCTCTTTTTGTGTTCCTATAAATATTCTCAAGCTTTATTCTGAGATTCAGTTAAATTGCTTGTACACAGTTTGTCCCTTTTGGATCTTGTTTTTAGATTTTCTAGGTGGAACCAGAACTGTGTTTAGGGTGAATTATTTTTCATTACTGAGAAAAGATTCTTCTGAGTATTCTATTCAATGCCCCATGAATTATGAGGCTTTTCCGTCTGGCTGGTGGAAAAAGCCACTATTCATAATCCTGTTCCCTTTAATTTTTTGGGTGGTACCCTCCTCACTGGGTAGTTTCCTCACATGCATTCCTTCATCAGTACTCTGCTGAATATTCAAGCGGACCCTCTGTAGAGGTTTGGTGCTCCGACCCTGTGCAGCTCTCTCGTCTTCAGTAATCTCCCCTGAAAACTCTAGTTGTCTTGTCCCCAGGAATCAGCTCTATCTTCTCTCAGGGAGTCCACTGGACTCCTGTGCTTGGATTCCCCTTCCCTGCACGGGGGCCTGAAAACTCTCAAAACAGAAAGCTTTTATAGGGCTTACTATATATTTCAATCATTTCCCATCTCTTGGAAATCACTGGGTGTTTTTTTTTTCTGATTGTTGTTGTTGTTGCTGCCTGATATCCTGTGTCTTAAAAGCTGTTGTTGGACATATTTTGTTCAATATTTTGGTTGTTGCGGGATGGAGGGTAAATCTGGTCTCTATTACCCCATCTTTGCCAGTTGTGAAATACCTCTGTCTTTAAAACATCCAACACTGCATTTGACCTTTCATTGGTAGAATATTTGCAGAGATCTTGAGTGCAGGAACCAAGCTGAATTAATCTTTGTAACCCTAGCTGACTGACACAGGACTTTGCGTATAGTAGGTGCTTGATAAGTAGTTGGTAAATTGAATTGGAATAGGACAATTAAGTGAAAATTTCCCATTGGATATTTTTTGACTTATATAAGAAAGAAGTATCTAACTAAGAGTTCAATAATGAAAACTTTTGAAAGAAGTAGCTATCTAGCTCTGATGGACGTGTTTTAAGCAGAGTGAGGGCTCTCATTTGCTGGGAATCAACATTTCTGTATTGTCCAGAGAAAGCCTCAGTCTGAGGCCAGTCTTCTGTTAACACTTCTCAATCTTATTCTTTGCCAAAGTGAAATATTATAAAAATGATTATTAAGGACTCTCTCTAGATTATTAATTAGTTGTGAATGACTCTCTCCCTCTCTAGATTAATTATAAAAAGATGTTTTCCTCTAAGCTGTTCTACAGGTATTCTCTCTATTACCTAGAGAACATCAGAAAACAAGGAAGACTGGATATTATTATTCCCAATTAGCTGATAGAGAAATGAAAATACACGGGGTTTAGGGGGCTTGTGTTAAGTTACACAGTCAATTATAGAACCAAGCGAAGAACACAGGTCTCTAAAAGCAATACAGCGCTTTCTCTTTGGCTACGCTGCCTTAGAATACCAAACGAGGTTTAGGAAAGTCAAATTCTTATTTCTTTAAATGTGGGTTTTAAAGCAGGCAGAAACAAAGATAGCAGAACAACTGCAGAATTCAGGTAACACAGCATGTGTTTCTGCCGTGGAAGTAGGGCCGAAATTGGAGTGGTTCTGTGGCAGAGGCTAAACAACGTGGAAATGGAATGGGGACCCTCAAGGCTCCGATGATCCGAGGAATTTAGTCAAGCATTGAATTAAGCTGGACAAGCAGGGGTTCAGGTGAGCCAAGCAGTTTTCAAGGTAAATAAAACACCTCCAGTAACACCACCTCATTTCAGATAACAGTTTCTGGATAAAGGAGTTTTAGATAATCAGGGCTTGGAAGCATAAGCAAACATAAGGGACGTGGAGCAGGAGGAACTAGTTGATATGATTCAAGTAATGAGGAAGCTGGTATCTATAACCACATTCTGGCTTCGGATGATTAAATTTCCAAAATCACCAAGGTAGGGTCATGAACAGGAAGAAATGTGGATAATTATATAATCTATCTAGCCTACATCATTGAACGACAAAATGGTATTGCAATTCATGAATGCCTTGGGAAGGCAGGACAGAGGATAGGGTATAAGGATAAGATGGGAGCCTCCTGCTTGTCAGAGGCTGAAGGCAGGAAGGGGCCAAAGGGCTTTCTCCTGTGTCAGAATGAGCATTTAGGCTCAGTTATACTCCCACAGCATAATGGAAATGGGAAGGAGAGCTAAACGAACCTGCACAGTTGAGCAGGAATACCAGACCTGGTTGAGAACAGTGCCCTACCCACCACCTCCAACACCACCCCCACTACCACCACCACTTCCACCTCTCTGCTTCCACCATTCCCTCTTTTTCTATCTCCAAGATCCAAAGCCCTCGCGCCATCCAGCTGGGAAACTCATGACTTGAGATCTAATAGAGCAGAGGCAGGGCCCTGGAAGGGGAGATAAAGGATCAATATGCCCTGGAGAAGAAGATGAAGGAGAGATGGTCTGTCCAAGAGGAAAAATGAGTGAGTCCTTGGTTAAACCGAGAAGGGAAAGATAGTGAATGGGGGCAGAGGCTCCATTTCTGATTTCTTTTACAACCTCTGTAATGTGGCATTTCTTGCATGAGTTGAAGGTAGCAGGAACACGAGATAATTTTTGTGAGAAAAGTATTATTCCCTTTTTTACTGCCTTCCCATATTTGAATAAGTCTAGCAAAAGCCACTGTTCAGAGCCTTTAACACCTCTCCAACACTGCCGACCTTCTCCACCCCCATTCCTTAACAAAGAGTGAATAGGCCTCAGCTTAAGAGCCCTGGTAGACAGCTATAGTTAGCTGGAATTCAGTCACAACGCTCTGTTTCCATAGCACTTATTTCTATTGATGGTAACTGATCTGATTTTAAATGTACAGTAGCTTAAGTTTTCTCTAAAATGAAATTCAAAAAAAGAATTTACTGTATTAAAATTCAAGCTGGGTAATTTGACACTAATTATCAGAAAAATTCATCCTTGACCTAAATGTCAAGAAAATGACAGGATGCTATGGTGGAATTAAACCCTGGTATGGGAATCAGAACCCTGCTGGGGACTCCAAGTGCGATTTTGGATCAGTGATTTCATTTTTATTTTTATCAATTAAAGATATATAACTGCTAGCCAGAACTTAGCATGACATGTTTAGACTTTTAACACACTAAGTTACTGAAGCTCTAGTCTAAGGTAAGGAAATAAGATGTTTAGTACATGCCCTTTTAACACACACATATAAACTTAGAAATAGCAGAAAGTCATGTGAAGACCCTCACCCTAAAAAGAGCTCTTGGATGCCAAAATCCCTTACATTTTTCTAAGGGATCTTCTGGCTCTAAAACGCTGTGCCAACTATTCAGTCCAAGGGCTGGCAAAAGCAATGATCTGATAAGGAAGAATAATGATAGATTATCACATTAAAATCTCATTTTCTTTATCTCTACCTTACCTATCACGTAGGTAGCCTGGAATGAATCTGCTTGAAAGAGAGGTCAGCTGCCAAACATTTCCCTTGTCACCTAAATCCCTCTGTCCTAAAAAAAAAAAATCACCAAAAGTTTTACAACATTTTTTGAAGGTCAAAGGAATTGAGACCTTAACTATACAGGCAAGGGGAACAAGCTGACTGGCTTTTGTTGGCCTACTTTGGCCCTGAAGGGAGAGACTGCACCTTCCACTTCTGTGAAGCTTCTCACAGATGGCCTGCCCAAAGAAGTTCTGGGCGGCGGGATCCCCATGAGATCATGATGTCTTTGCATTCCAGGGCAAACAGGAGTTAGGGCGGTGCTTTAGAGACTGACAGCCCGGGTTCACATTTCAGCTTCCTTAAGGAGCCTTCGTTTTCTTTAAATTCTCACATTTATCTAGCACAATAACTCAGTGAGGTGGGTTCAGTTTCAGGGCAGTTGCTGTTATTACAAAGCCTTTGTGTGAGCTAGAAAAGCACACACCTAACACCCACCTGCCCTTCCACTGAGAGCTCTTAGAAGGGCTCAGCCCACCAAAACTCACCCAGTGGCCTAAGAGTTATCACCATTTTGCAGCCAGGAAGGGTTAAGTACCTGTGTTTTAAACACCTGTTTAGCTCACCCTGGCCCTTTGTAGAAAACGGATTGGAGGGGGATGAGCTTGGGTACAGGGCGTCGCCTGAAGCCTGACAGCTCTCTGGGTGAGACATGATGGGCATGCAGGTTCAGGAGTAGCAGTAGGTTGGTGAGAAGCTGACAGATGTTTCGGAGACAAAGTCGACAGGTCTGGAGTCTGCTGTGAGGATTCAAGAGATGAAGATGATGTGGTGATGATATGATGACGATAATATTAATAATACTATTCACAGAGGGCTTATTTGGACCAGACACTAAGTTGTTTATATAAGTTCTGTGAACCAGGAAAATCGACTCCATTTTGTTCCTGAATGGTTACCATGAGAATCAAAGATAACATGAAGTACCCATCCCATAGTAGGTCTTTCATAAAAGGCAAATACTAGTTTAATCACTATTGAGTGTCCAGTATTTGAAATTCCTCTGTTAGTTAAGAAGTCTTAATTTGTGGGCATAGGCAGGGAGTGGTAGATAAGGTAGGGAGTGGGGCATAATTAAGACTGTGGTTTCATCACTTACTGAGCATCAGATCAGATTGCTTGTATAATTTTTAAAGGCAACAGATGCTCAACCCCATCTCCATTCACGTGGTCTAGGGTAGGGGTCTTGGTGTCAACATTTTAAAAGTTCACAGACAGCCAGAAATAAGGACCATGGAGCTTAAAAAAAAAAAAAAGGAATCTTTTGAATCAAACCCATCGAGGTGAGATCCTGGCCCTGCTCTTCATGCTGCACTTTCTTTGCCTAAGCCTCAGGATTCGTATTTGTAGAAGAAATGCAGCCCCTTCCAGGTTATGAGAGAATTAAATGAGGGGCAGTAGGTACTCCGCAGTAGTTGCTGTCCACACCTAACTTGGCATGGTGCCTGTCCCCTAATGTGGGTTCAACAGATATAACTGCCATGACTGTGGGGTCAAGAAGCAAAGGGACCTCTGGGGGCCAGCCTGGGGGCTGAGGGCTCTACACACATCACTTTGTGCAATCCTGGTCCAAAGTGTAGCCATCTGTTTCACAGATGCAGAAACCCAAGCCCAGGGAGGAAGTCATCTTCCCAAGGGCACCAAGAGAGAGAACCTGGACTGGAGTCCATTCAAAGCCTGTCACATGAGAGCTTAGTGGTGGGCAAAGAGGGAAATGTAGGGAGAGGAGATGGGCAAGAGGCTGGGAGCAGAGGTACTGCTGATGTCAGGGCGAGCAGAGAAACACACACTAGAGTATGGCCAGGGTAATGAGATGGCATACAGCGCAGCAGCTGGCAGACAGGAAGTATTCAGCAAATGTTATTTCACCTTCTTCCTCCTTCAGAGCTGCCTCCTGCCCCTCCAACGGGGGCACGAGTCCATCCTCTTTGGTGGGACATGTCTGTGGGCTTGTCTGTCCACCCTTCTCCTTTCTCCATGTTTTGTTCCCCCGTCTACATGTTTATGGGGACAGCCATGATCATATAATGTCCCCTTTGGTCTTTGGGGGAAATTCAGAAGGGGTACCAGAGAAAAACAGCCACTGTGGCCTGGGAGATTTTGACTTTGTGTTTTCCGTGTGTGTTTGCTTTTATTAAAGCAGGTAATCTGCTACTGGCCAGATACAGCTGCATTTGGATACCGCACTGGGGCCCAAGGACGTCCCAAACCACTGCCTGGGAATGCCAATTTCTCATAACAAATTAGAAATCGACACTAGCAGCTTCCCTGCTAAGTAAAAAAAAAAAAAAAAAAATTACATAATTCCTTCTGCACTACTGCATTAGGCAGATTTTTTTTTCTGAATGCACAGTAAATCCCAAGTGGTTTGAGCCATGGTGCCTCTCTTTAAATACAGTATGAAATCACTACCAAATTTAAATAAAAAATAAATTCCGTGTTGTGCTCAGAGATTTTTCTCCTGCCAAAAACTCTCACACAATTAACACACTAGCAGAATGTGTTGCTAATTTCATGCCACTGGAGTCTTTTCTCCTTCAGAATATAGAAACAAAATCGGGTCAGAGCTCCAATAATAACAGGATTTTGTTAAAATATACAGCCCCGCGCTGCAGATACGTTGTAGGCTTGGGCGAAAAGTAGAGTCACGGTGATGCATAAAATAGCTTACTCCTGCAAACAGCACGGGGAGAATTTGTCTCCAGCCTCTCTGCACCGGGAGAGAGAGAGAGAGAGAGAGGGTTCAGAACTGCTCTGTTCAGTGGGAAAAGGCGTCATTGTCCATCCACATACTCATACAAGGGAGGCAAATTCCAGGCAAAGGGACTCAGGGCCACAAAGCGAGTAAATCCTTGGGTTCTGATCCCCTCCTTGCTCTCACACTCCTTTCTGGGCTCGGCTCTCACCTCTCAGTCTCCTTACATAGGGCCTGGTCTTTTCCATAACAAAAACAGTGATAATGAAAATATTTTGGCAGCATTCAGAGCCTTTCACATGGTGACCCTGACCTCCAAATCAATTTTCTTTATTCTTAACCTGACCTTGGCTTCCATTCTCCCTGGCGTTCAATATTGGTACAAAATCCTGAACTCCCTGGGACCTTCCCTCCTCCCACAGACAACCAAAGCAGGCCACCCTGGTGAAGCTCCCGAGAGGAGAGAGAAGGCTTCCTGACAAAGAAACATAAAAGGGAGCTCGACCAGCCCGGTATGTTCTATAGGAGTCTCATTTGCACCGAATGCCATTAGACCCGTTATTTACTCAGACAACAGCGGAGGCAGCCTGCTCCCCTGCTTGCACTGGGCGCTCGGGATGACACCATGCATCACAGGCCGCACGGCGCTTCACTTAAACAGTGATATGTAAGGTAGAGCCTGTTACATTTAATCCATCACCCCGGGTTCGCTGAGTGCAGAGGCTGGAAAAATTGTGCACATTTCTCCATTGCTGCCTGCATTAATACTCGGAATGGAGTGAACTGAAAAGAGAAAGTGCCAATTTCAGCACACATGTTAAAAAGAGAAGCAAGACTAAAAGGAAAAGAAAGCATCTCTCAGAGTGGGGAGTTGGGGGGAGAGATTTTAAAGGAGAAGACTGCGTTTCAGAGCACTTGTGCATTTACTAGGAGAATGAAGTGTCCACAGAGACACGAGTTTGGGGTCATCGTACATTTAGGAAGAGAAGTTAGCTGGAAGGGGCTATTTTTCTGCAAATTAGTTTTCTCTCAAGGGTAACGGTCAGGGAGGAGTGGAGGAAAATGAATTGGAGCCTTTGAACAATCGCGGATTGTTTGGCTGGCTGCGGGACCTCTGAACTGATGCTCCTAGGAGACTTTCCAGGCCTTCTTTTTATGTGGGCCAGGATGGAAAGCCTCTCGCAGCTGCTGATGAGTGTCCTGTAGGGGCAGCGATGGGGGCAGCGATGAGGGCAGCGATGTGGACAGCAGTGTGGCCCCAAAACAATGGTCCTCAGAGCGTCCACTCCACTCGGCAAGAAAGGCACAGTCTGGAGGTCATTACCGACAAGTCCAGGGCTGGACAGGTGGCCGGGCAGGGCAGTAAGAAAAGGCAGGGTCTAAAGTTTGTGCTGGTCACAAAGGAGTGAGCCAAGGGGAAAGGTGGAAAAACACAAAAGTGCAGCAGGAAACAATAGAACAGCTTGCTTGTGTGTGTGTGTGTGTGTGTGTGTGTGTGGTGGGACATGTTTATAAAACGGGTCAGTTCATGGAGAAGTGTTTGCTCCTCATTGTTTTCAGGTCCAGGTTTTAACTGGGATGCTCAGCATCTTGTTCTCCCTTCAGACCTTTCTCATTCTCACTTTAGCATTTAGAAACATTGCATCATTTAAACCAGTGCCTCTCAGTGCCCCCACCCCACCAAGTGCCCCGGATGCAGAGGAGCTAAAAGTCAAGGTCAAAGACCCTGAAGGGTCTCTGAGGTAGAGCCTGCAAGTGCCCTCCACAGGGAGAGACTTCTTAAAGTCTTGTAATTGTTTAGCTTTTTAAAAAGTATCTAAAACTGACGCATTGTGCAGTATTCTGAAATATTAACATGAAAAATCACATTTCAAATTCTTTGATTTCCCCATTTCTCAGATACAGCTTAGTCTGTATCAGAAAAAAAGAAAGACAACCACCAAGTTAAGGTGTAGTGTGAGCATGAGAACCATCCTTTCAGGTTTCCAAAGCTTAATGTGCGTTTGAAAAAAAAATCGATTCCATAAAATCAAGGAAATAGAGTAGTAATCATCAAGGAAAATGGAAACTTGAGGAGGTAACAATGGGTTTAATCTGTGGCTCCGGACTCGCCGGGCGCACTCCAGTTTGCAAAGTGTTACAGAGGAGGCAGCTACTGTAAGTGATGGAAAAGAGACTCCCCTGGTTGTAACCACCTTGTCATGACCTGCCGTGTCCCGTTCACTCTGGTGCTGTCAGAGTGCAGTGCAGCACCAGGCACAGAGCAGGTGCTCAGTAAATCTTTCCTGAGTTGGAGGCTGAGAGCACTCTGCATTCACTCTCCCCTTTAGGTAGCCTGTGGCAGGGTGGTGAGTGTGGGAAATGTTTACTCAAGCAGTGTGACAGGTCTCCCTTCTTGGGAGGATGAAGCACCTGGAAGGTAGGTGTCATAGGACTTCTGTCAGAGTTTAGGCTCTGGGCTCATGGCCCATCTTTGCCAGTGACAAGTTGTATGATCTTGGGATTTACCTTCTCTGGCAAAAGGCATCAAGTCCCATCCTCTCAAAGATCTAGTTTAACAATAATATAATTCTGTAAATTTGGACTTATTTTAAGAGACTTTTATTTCCCACAGGTCCACGTGGGATGATGCTATTTTAGGGCAGAGGCAAGAGGCAGGGTGGGGAAGAGAAGTCAGCTCTTCTCGTCTCCACGAGGCCACGAGGCCTCCCCTGCTGGAGGTGGGGAAAGGGTGCAGCTCTGTCCCTGCCTGAGAGGTTGCCACTTTCATGCCCTTGGTCTCGTTCTGGAAAGAGAAATCTCAGAACTGAAGACATATTGCAAAGTGTGGTGAAAAAACACTGGTGTTACCTAACACCAATTCATGTAAATTAGGAAATTCACAAAGAAGGTCACTGTCATTCAGTTTTCTTTCCTTCTTCTCTCCCACCCCTCCCTAGCCCTCCTGGCCCCGCTCCCCCCCACTGCCCCCCACTGCACCAAGTCATAGCTCACTTTGCAGAGGTAATCAAGCATTGGTCAAAGTGAGTGGGATCATTTTAAATCAGTGTTATGTGATATTGACTCAACTTGTTGTTGTTGTTGTTACAAATGATCATTTGTTAAAATGGCCCCGATTTTAGGGTCAAATCAGCAGGAAATGAAAATAAATAAATGATGATTGTGAATGATGATTGCAAATTTCTACATCAGGCAGAAATGCACATCTTTATTTTTTTGTTCAGTAAAAAGTAAAATGGGTGATTCTTCAAATGGAAATGCAATGTTCCTCACCTAAAATCCCAAACTTGTAAAAATAAATTACAGAGTGATTCTTTAATTATAAAAGATTTTGCTGTTTATAGTGGTTCATTCAATAGTTCCAACTCCCTAGAAGAATTGAAGCATTATGTAACCCCCCTGCCCAAAAAACATTCATAGGCCACTTTTTAAAACCAAATATATATTTCATTATAAATAAGACATGGAGCATTTATATTCTTGACCAAGATCTCTTTCCTAAAGAAAGCTTTGAAACCCTATCATATTTATTCACTCATGTATTCCAACAAATATCGATCAAGTCCTAATACATGGCAGCCAGAGTGCTGGTCCTGAGGATGCATCCTGAGCTCCTGACACTTCTTTCTTCTCCACGCCTTTCAACCCTTTCTGTGTCCCCGGCAGTGGGTGAAATTGTAGGTCTGACCCACCAGACACGGGAGTAATGTAATCACATTAAGATGGTAAGGAATGCCCTTTAAGGAGAACACAAGTTGATGCCATGGAAAACAGTCAAAGTACACTTTAAGTCAGAGGCTGAGGAACGTTCACTCAAGGAAACTGACCTAAGCAGAGCTTCTCAAAGCCTGGGCCTTGGACTGGCAGCATTGGCATCAGCTGTGAATTTAAAGATGCAAATTCCTGGGCCTTGACCCTGACCTACTGAGTCAGGATCTCTGAAGATGAGGTTCAAGAAATTGAGTTTTCATAATACTTGGTGCTTTTTATGAATGTTAAAGTATGAGAGCCACTGTCCTGAAGTTAATCAGGCTTCACCCAGGCAAAGGCCCCTTACAAATCTTCTTTCAAATTCTAATAGTATTGCCAACTGAGTTCTATCACGTGCCTGTGATATCTCTAGTAATCTTCAAAACCACACAAGCATCTCACAACCGAGTCATTTATGCAAAGTTTCAACTCAGGGAGAAAAATAGCAAATTCTCAGTATAATCAAAAGGGGAAATATTTGGACAGGTAATTTCAGGAACCAGCTATGGATCACTATGTACAATAATGAAGTTGAGCAATTAGGTTTGGAAAGCCACAGCACAGAAAATAATTAACCCACAAAGTAATCATCTTGTGAGTCCCAGAGCTAATGATTAAAATAAACCTGAAACAAATGATTGTTTAACTTTTAAGCTGTGCTTGTTTTAGCCACAGTGTAGTTCAGGTGTGAGCTCACGGGAATTCTTCCTGCCTGCCGAGACTGGCTTTAGGACTAGGGTACGAGTCCATTCTTCCGCCTCTCCTTCCCTGGGGAAGGTTGCTTGAGCATCACAAGATACCACCACTCCAGGGTGGGTCGAGGAAGTTGGCTGGGCTGCTCAGCCATGCTTGGCACTGGGGTGCATCCAACCCTGGAATTTAGTCTGCAGCTGGGGTGGGCTTCAGCCATATTGAATCCTCTGTAACCTTGGAGGCTGAGATGCATGCTTCGTTTTAATGCAGCTTGCTTTGCACTTTCATCGGCGGTTTATTATTGCGAAGCATGGTGCTCCCCTCCCCCACCCGCCTCTCCACCCAAAGAAGTGAATTAATAACTAGAAAATGAAACAGAAATGAGATCTAGGGCCCGAGCTTCTGAATGTCACTGTGAGCAAACAGCAGTGGAGAGAAAAGGTTCCTTTCCATCTTTATGTGCAGTGCTGTCTGTGCATTGACTTGTTTCCTGACACATGAGCCATGGCTTGAAAGGAATTCAGGCCCCAGCAAATTTTGCATTGCGCTTCAATGTGGCCTCTGGGATTGAATAAGGGCAAATCTATTATACTGTTGCCATGGAGACCCTGGCACAACTGCTGATAAAGAGTGTCTGATGTTTGGTAGGCCTTGTAGCATGGTACATACCATTTAAAGGACGGTGTGTGTGTGTGTGTGTGTGTGTGTGTGTGTGTGTGTGTGTGTGTGTTTAGCATGCATATGTGGATCTGTAAGAGAGCAAGTGTGCCTGTGTGGGTGGGTGGAGTGGCTGGGGGAGGCGGAGTGGAGACCGGCGTACAGTGGGGAAGGAAGGGAGGCTGGTGTGCCATCTCATGAAGGAATGTTCTGTATTTTCACAAAGAATTTGTAAATACTTTCTTGCTTCTATAAAATGAATTCTGCCTTCTAAGAATCTACACCTTAAACAGATGGGGCAGCAGAAGATACACAGACACTCCCCTTGGTCTAGCAAAATGAGTCTTTAATTCATCTGAAAGAGAATTAGGCTAATACAATAAAAGTGAAAATGTGCTCTTTTGCATCCTTTGATGAATGCTGCCTGCATTCAGCTGTCTGTCTGAGGATCAATAGTGGGCCTGTAAGGACTGCCAGCATTTGCTAAAGCAGACTAGCAAGATGATGGATTTTAATCATTAAAATGATTTTATAACCACGAAACAAAGAAGGCTGATCGTCCTTTCACATGCATAATCTCAGTTTTGCTGTTATTGATTTTGCCAGTCCTAGATTCACTTCCTGTCTTGAAGGCAAATCTCACTCTCCCCAAATTCCATCCCACACATCCATTTCTGGCTCTCAGTGATTGATATGAGCAACTTGCATCTTTCTATTGGTGCCCTTTTCCCCATTAGTTCCAGACCTGGAGAGGGATGGCACATTAAGCCTGAGCCGAGCCTCCTGGTTGGAGTGGTTTGAGGCGAGACGTCTCGGGCAGAATCACCTACAGTAAGCAAGCTTTAGAGCGCAAGGCTCTAACAATGGGAGGCCGGGCAATCTGCGACAGTTGATAGGATTATTATTATTACAGAGTGCAAAAAGCTTCTGCTTTCTTTTCTGCTGCTTTGCAGACCTCATAAGGCCTCTCTGTGATTTCTGCATAGTTAATTTGTCAGTTTATAAATTACCACATTATGTTAACGCTGAATGCTTCAAAACACAAATATATGCACAGAGGGCTTGAATATTTGAAGTGTTTTAGTACTATGGGGAAATAATTTTGTTGTCAAGCTGTGGCAGATATAGAACTGCTAGGGGATACATGGCCATTTCATCAGGACTGTGTCGATGATGGCCTGTGAACATCCAAGGGGGAAAATCATCTTTTATCACTATTGTGTACCGTGCCGGTCCAGATGGAGGATAAAACATGCATGAGTTGCCCGCAGCTCTGAAAATAATTATACTCATTTGCCAGAAATGTAGAAAGTGCATCCAACCAAGTTACCACCCATCATAGTGACACTCCGTTTGCATACTGATGAAGTTTAAAGCCAGAGACAATGGTGTTGGTATCAATACCGAAGGGGGGGCTGGGCACCACCAGTGCCAGTAGGATTAATAGCGCCATCATTTTATATTATGCAGCATTTCACTTATGCCGCATATCAAAAGACTACAGCCTCTGAGGTTCACCTTACTGTTATAAGATTACAGTTTGCTTTAAGACTCCAAACATTAGCATGGCTTCTTTTCAGGTTCTGCAAATGAATGTAAAAATATCTGTGTTCGATAAAGCACCTAGAATGTAATTATGGGTAAATATATTTGGATGCCATCATAAGTGCTTGCTTGTGTTCATATGTGTTTGTGAATGTGGGCGGGTGTACACATACCCACATGCACACTTATGATTTCGGAAGAATGCAATGGAATATGAGAAGATGTTATGTGCATGCTCAGTCCTGGTACTACTGCAGAGTAATTGATAAATGGGTTTTTTAAATGTAGAAGGAGAATGAATACAAGTAGGACCCAAGAGAATAATTCTTTATATTGCAATCAGCTCAGCTTATATGTACTTGCTTTAATCGTAGAAATCAGCAATAAAAAACATAGACTTGGTTATTTAATCCTTACTGAGTAAAAGAGAATGTATCATAATGACCCTCTAAAATATTATAAAATATTAAATTATTTTGATACACCTCTCATTTTTAGACAACTATAAAAGAATCCATGCAGCCATTACCAGAACATTAATAGATTTCTTTAAATTTCTGAATCCAGCAAATGCACATGTATGAACCAAGAGGAGGCTCTTTTTCTCATGAAATCCTGAATTCTCATAGGTGTTCCACAGTTTGAAAATAGCCCAATCAGGATGTTGTCACAATGCTTATTTTTTAAGTAATGATTTTAATTAAACCCTCCAAAAAGGAAACCATTCTGCACCTCTCTGACATGGTCTGAACTCTGATGATTACACAAGCACAGTTTCCCATTGTACTCTGGTGTCACGGGGGCAAGGATAACTGTTTCCATCCCATCACAGGAGAGAGAGGCTACCCTTCTCTCTGCACGGGCTTTGGCATAATCAGAGGACAGTTTTATGCTATAAAATTACAATAGAATAACCGAGGAAAAAGCACAGTTTCAGCAGAAGCGGTTTAAAGACAAGAACATAATGCAGGGTCCAACAGAAGAGATATTTTTATATGGCAACGAACATAGATTTTTCCACCTAACTGGGGCAGGCTGGACCAACACATTTTTTACAGGTTTTGCGGTTTAGCTTCCCTTAGAATGGTCTTTAAAACATGGAAGGAACAGGGAATCCTCGTGGCTCAATGTTAAATGGTTGAGAGAGAATGAGGCAAGTAAGCTAGACCCGGAAGGACTTTGACATGAGATGGCAGAATGTACTCCTGGTAAATCAAGCTTAGAAAGAGGCAGATCCACCTTCCCTTTCCTCCGATAGTGTATTTATTGGCTCTGAGAACACCATAGGGACAGCACTAAAGACCTTCGGACAGTCCTGGAACTGTCAGGATCCAAATTTTTCAGGAAGTCCCAGAAAGTCTCAGCGAGTCATAAACTTCTCAGAAAAACAGATGACATAGGTTTTTAAAATTTGGTGAGAAATTAGACCAATTTTCTGTTTTTCGGCGTATTGTTATTGATCAGTTATCACATGCCTCAAGTCCTTTTTTCCAAGGTATCAGTTATCAAAGGGAAAGGAATGAAAAAAGAGTCACATAGACCCCACATGCACAAACATGAGACTTTGTCAAGAAGGTAGGCTTGATGGGAATGCACATTTAGAGAATGCTTTACTACATGGCATATACCTCTTATGTTAAAAAATTAAAGATGGATAAATTAGAGTGATTTAAATGCAAGTCTGTCTGATTTCTAAGCCCACACTGATTGTATCATACCAATGTGTGCCAGGCCTTCAACAATATGTATTAATATATAAAAAATACATAAAGAGCTGAATACCATGAGATGGGGCAGATAAGGACTTCTGAGCTAATAAGGGAATGAAGTAAAAAAGGAATAGAAGGCAGTATCCACAAATAAGTGATCTTGATAATAACAGCAATTAAATATTAGAATGCTGAGGGTGCTCCAAGTGAAGAAATAATCAGAGCCTTTGATGACAAAACCCTTTGGGGGACAAATAACTCTGGGCATAATTTTCCCTACATACTCAGGTGAAGCACCAAACTGTCTTGTTGAAAGCACATAGTCCTTTCTTTACCCTACTGACAGTCTCAGTGTGTCAGAGAAAGTGTGAAAAACAAGAAGCTCTTCTTCTGCCTTCTCCCCCTTTGCTTCCTGAACAATTCAGTTCTAAAGCCATTAGGTCCACGAGTGCCAGAAGAGGCACACTGGTGTGACGCAAGAATTTTTAAACATGCAGTGTCTGACTAGTTAGGGACGCTGACCTCTTTTCCCTTAGATTGTCACATAAAAAAATGACAACAGCCAACTCAACAATAGCTGTCTGGTGTGAATATATCAAGATTATACCTATTTTTTTGTCAGATCAGCAAAAAATATAATTTTTGGTGTGCCACAGAATTTTAATAATTAGTGTATGTGTGCCAGGAGATGAAAAAGGTTGAAAATCTCAGTTTTAGGTGAAGGCAGAGCAAGGTTGGCATCTACTTCAAAAGAAGGGGTGTAGAGGGAACCACAGTGGATATCAGAGCCTGAGTGGACTGAGGCCAATATAGAGAAGGGTGGCCTGATATGGGGTATCAGAGCCTGAGCAAGGTTACAAGTGTAGCTACACAGGGAATTGGTCCAGTTTGGGGAGTCAGAGCCCAAGTGATATGAGGAGGGCATCCATGGAGGGCAGGGCAATGTGACACAGTTAGTGAGAATCTCAGCAGAATGAAGTGGGTGTCCCCAGGTGACGTGGCCTAGCATGGGCGGGTAGAGCCCACTTAGTGTTGCAGGTTGCCTATGCAGACAGGTGACTAGGCATGGGGGTGACAGAGTACACACAGGGAGAAATAGTAAATTTGGTTACATATAGGACTATTGCTCAAATAAGAAATATATTGAGGATAATGAGAGCCAGATTTTTTTATGGTTGGAGAAGGGCATTGCAATTGGAAAGTAAGAAAACTTGAACAAATTTTGTGGTGTTGGTTTTGAATAGAAGACATCAGTGTGACTCATGGTTTTCAAAATATAAAAGTAGATGCAGAAATAAATATACATGTAGATATATACTCCTAGGCTAAATCCACTGTGAGGACTTGGAAACAGTAACAGTCCAACAGGGATGAGTACACCCAGTGCCTAGATCATGGCTTCTAATACCCTTCTCCACTCAAAGGAGCCTGACTCCTGGGAGAAATGGCTGAATCCAGGGCTGGGGCAGAGAAAATGCAAGATGAGCCTGTAGCATCTCATTTTTCAGGAAGGGCAAATGAGTCACAAAGAGATTAAGGTAACTTTCCCAAGTCACATGTCTAGTAAAATTGTTGTTGAGTTCTACATGGATGAGACAACTCTAAAAAGTGAGAGGAAAAAAACATCTAGAATGGCTCTGCACTCAAATTGTTTGACTAATATCTTTAAGTTCCAACTCCTCAAAGAAACAGAAAGGAGAAATCAGGGATGACGCATTATGACTGAGGCTATGCAAGAACCACAATGTGGAACTCCCATTAGGAGATCGGGTCACACGGGAAAACTATCAAATGAAATGTTTAAGGTACTTATATGTCATTCTTCATGATTTTCGCACTTTGACTAACTACACAAACAGGTCCCAACCCTAATCACCTGGGATAAGGATGGCTGCTCTGCCACTTAGTAAAATCTGTCACTACTGCAGCTGTCAGTGAGCACGTCAGTCAGTTCCGGCTTGTCATTGAAGAAATTTAAGGGTATCGGAGTGTTTTCTGCGTCCCAACACCCAATAGCTGGGAAACCTTGTCTGAACCCTTCACCACTCTGTGTTTGGCTTTCTCTGTCTGTAAAGTAAGGGACTTGGACCTGAGAATCTGTAAGATCCCTGTGAGTCATCACATTTCATTCTGTTTTTCTCTCATTATAGGAGCTGAATAAGCCTTAAGAAATTCATCCAATGGTTAGTTTTAGGCTAATATGTTCTGCTCTATTGAAGAGCTGTGTCCAAGCCAAGATGGCTGATTAGTTAATCAGGATCCCACAGCTCCTGAGTGGACCTCAGGCTTGGATGCCTGTCACAGGGCCATATGTGAATGATGAATGATGTGATACACTGAAGATTGCAACTGGGTACCACCGACATAGGCTGTTAAAGTTAAGGCAGCATGAGTCAGCTTTCCCAGCGTCTACCTTTTTATTTAGATTCAAATCCTGTTTCACCCTTTTTCTCCTCCCCTCC
Source organism: Macrotus californicus (assembly GCA_007922815.1). Taxonomy (NCBI): domain Eukaryota; kingdom Metazoa; phylum Chordata; class Mammalia; order Chiroptera; family Phyllostomidae; genus Macrotus; species Macrotus californicus. The sequence continues at coordinate 6,977 of VMDR010010301.1, read as the reverse complement.
CCCAGTTTGGAAAATGTGTGAATGTCTTTCTCTCATTCAGATGGCTGGGCACACTATGAATACTATTATATTTCATAGTCTATGGATCCAGAGTGGGTATTTTAAGCATAAACTTTAAAATTTTTTGAAATAATCACAAACTTACAGAGAAGTTGTGGGTACAGGGAATTTTTTCATGAACCATTTGAAATACACACTACAGTGTTTGGGGATAATGAGACATCAGGCTGACAATTCCACCCCCACCCTCCACACCCTGCTACATCATAAAGTTTTTTAATAAGAATTAAATGAGTTAGTATATACGATAGACAAAATAATGCTCCCCCTTTATCCAATATGGAAAGGAAAAAAAAACCTAGAATGAACCTTTTGATGATGGTTTGGAATTGGAGATATCAGTATGACTGACTTATGGTTTTTAAATATAAATAGATATAGAAAGAAATATCAATGTAACATATATTCCTTGGCTCTGTCCACTGTGTGGAGTATACCTAGTGCCCAGATCTTCGTTTTCACTATCATTTCCTACTAAAAGGACCCAGGACTCCTTGGAGAAATGGCTGATTCCTGGATGGGGAAGAGAAAGTATAAGATGAGCCCAAAACATCTTGTGCCAAAAGCAAGGATGTGCTCAAAGAATGACAGGATATATCAAGCCAATTTGAGGGGGATGCTACTGGCAAAACTGGTGGCAATTTGCACATCAAAATAGTTAAAGTAGCATATTATAACTCACGAATAAGTGGGACATTATGTGTCCTTACAGAGATAAATAAAGAATGAACAAATTGAAAGTTGAATGAGGAACAGGATATTTCCATAGCTTTAAAGTATACCCTCACAAAATATTTATGAACTATGAAGGAAAAAAAAGTAGCTTTACAGTAGAAAAGTCCTTCAGATTCCACCTTAATTAAGTGATCCAGATGAATATCACCAGTAGTGGGACAAATAAAATTGCAATATCTGATCAAATGCATTGAAAGGGACACAGCGTGACTTCATCACTTGTATGATATTCCTTGAATAAAAGAATGAGAGAACATTAGAAAAATTCATACCGAGGAAACACAGATGGGAAGTCCATGTTTCTAACTGCCATGCTCATCATTCTGATGCACACCAGAATTTAAAGGCCACCAGACTCAAAAGGGACATGTCACAGACCCAGGTTTACAAACCTAAATTGGTGGCAACCATTCACAGTGTGAGACATCCCGCACTAAGCTGTATATTTAAATTCTCATTAGTGTCAAGTTCCAGTACCTTGATGTTGTAAAACTTTCAGTGGAACCAGCCTTTGAATTTACAAGGTTATCTGTGCTTATACCTTGTGAACCAGTTCTAGAAAAACCCCAACTAAGGAGGTCAACCTGTAAGTGGCAGAAGAGAATGGACTGGTCACCTACTACCATAAATCACTGAAAGGTAGACATCAGTAGAAAGGCTGCTGCCAAACAGAGAAAAATACTCAAAAGCAATGAGGGATCACTTCCAGTGTCAATGAGAATGTTCACAAGGGTCACCCAAAATTCCAGAGGCAGGGCTTTACAAAGATGCATGACTAAAATCCCATTTAACAAGACAAGCTATAGGGGTCAGCAAAAGTAGGTTTACAGTAGTGAGTACATGAAACAGAGTTTATTTGTTTATGATGATTTATTAATTATAGTGTCATTTATTTGTATCACAACTGTAAACCTCCTTTTGCCCACCCCTGCATATATCAGAAATGAGATGCCTTAATTGCAAAGTGTCTAGTCAGATCACTGCAGATAAAAACACAGAATCTTTTTCAAAAGAAAATTCTCAAGAAAGAATACAAAGAAAGTAGAAATGAAGTTAATGTATTCTAAATCCACAACTAGGAAAATATTTGGCACTTTCAAGTGTCAGAGGAGGAGTACTAAATGTGTAACTAAGAGCCTAATAATGAACTTGAGGTTGAACCTGGTTTTGAGGCACTAGTGAGACTCAGCTTTTTCGGATGACAGGAGCAAGGAGACTTGATGTTCAGACATCACCACCAAATCTAGCTTAAGTTCCCCCTTTATTTCCCATTGAATCTTCTTTTGCTCTTCAGATGTGGAAGAACTGAGCTCATTACAATCAAATAACCCCACCAAAGCTTTCCTAACACGAAGTTATGTAATGAGTCTTTTTAGCCTGCATAATGCTTTTTGCCTTAAAGTCTTTTTTGTCAGCAATCTCCACAGGCAGATAGTCTGCATCTATAGCTTATTACCATTATTCTGATGATAATGTTACATCTCATCAATTACTTGAGAGCAAGGTCAAATTTAGCAGCCAAATCTCCCCTTTTTGTGAAGCTATCAAGAGCATATCTATCCTCCCTGCAAAAGCTTCCATACTCACATTCTTTCTCTTTCCCCTCCTTCCTCCCTCCCTCCCCTCTCTCTCCACCTCCTCATCCTGTCACAGTATTGCTAGTTGCAAAATCCTGCCTGATTTAAGCCCTGATTAATTTATTCCTTTTCACTTTCATTTGAGAAAGGACGAGCAAGAATGGGTGAGAAAAATCACAGAGACATAAAGAAGGGGAAGGGTCTGCATGTAAGAGAGAACAGATTGTCTGATTTTGTAAGCAGATATTGCAAACTGTAGGTATGCGGTTCTGCTGAAATTTTAGTTTATGGTTTGGACCTTTTTGATTAAGACTATGATTTTATAAACCATACCACTGAGATTTCTTTTCTTTTTGTTTTAAACTATTTTTTATTGATTATGCTATTACAGTGGTCCTGACTTTCTCTCCTTTGCCCCCTACCACCCAGCACCCCCCACTCCCTCAGACAATCCCCACACCACTGTTCATGTCCATGGGTTATAGGTATAAGTTCTTTGGCTACTCCATTTCCTATACTCTACCTTACATCCCCATGGCTATTCTGTACCTACCTATTTGTACTTCTTTATCCCCTCACCTTTTCACCCATTCCATGACACCACCCTCCCAGAGTTTCATTAAAGAAAATTTTCATAGCCAAGCAAATAAAACAAAATAAAAATACAAAATAACTACTGTTTTTAAGATTCCCCTTTATTTCCAGAATTTGACTCTGCTACAGAGCTGTTAGCCAGTCCAAAGTTCTCAAAAGTTGTTTCAGTTTCAGAAGAAACTCACCTGCAGAGTCTACATTGATGCATGAATCTTTAACAATTGGCTCAGGTTTTAGAGTTCTTTATGAAAGAACTTTCAATTCCACAATTCATTTACTCAATTTAATTTCTAGAATCCGTAAGCAAAACTTCAACTTCATAAACACAGCTGTCCTTGGCAAACAAACTTAACAAGATAAAAAGGATCTGTTTAATCACTTTCCGGAGTGTGTGTATAAATTAACCTTGCTTCTGAATAGCTAGAATTAAATGAAAGCAACAAGCACTCTCTTACATTTGATCTTATACTCTTGAGGTGCTGAGCCTTGTGGAAATACAGAACTCCTGGAAGATGTTGAGCTTTAGGTAGGCTGCTACCAACCCTTGAATTTCTTGAGTCGATGCTGTTAAGTGCATATAGATTCAGAACCATAGATCTTCCTGGTCATTTTTTTTAATGATCCTCTTTATTCATAAAATTATTTTGCCTTAAAGAGTAATTTGTTTGATATAATATAGCCACAGTGGCTTTCCCATGCTAAGAATTTGTCTAACAAATCTTTTCTCATTACTAATTGTCAGTCTTCTATATCATTGTGTATAAGTGTCACTTACAAAGCTGATTTTTAAATCCAATCTGAGCATCTCTGCCTTTTTTAAGATTGTTAAGTTTAATCATTTATATTTATTGTGATTATACACATTTGGTTTCATTTTCACTATATTACTATGATTTTCTGCTTTCAAACAGCCATATTTTTACTTCGCTTGTTTTCCACACCACACGTTTTTTGAAGTATAGTAAACATTTTATGTTTACTTATATATGTGTCAGAATGTCACATTCTATCCACCATATTTCTTCATTGCTCTTTTCTATTTTCTATCTCTTTATATTAGTGTTATATTAGTGTTACTCACGATGACCCACTTGTGGAATTTGATTTCCTGTCCTCACAACTTTAGGCTCTGTGGTAGCAGTCCCGATTCCTGGAGGGTGACTCCTTCCACCACAGGGTACAGTAAGAGTATCGCCAGCTTTAAACTGTGGTTGCCACTGGGCCACTCACCGTTCTTCGTGTCAAGAGACCAGTCAGCAAGGGAAGGACACACCACTTTTGCAGAGCTAATTGACACTGATCATTAGGAGGAGGTACAGCTGCTGTTACACAGTGAAAAAAGGAAAGAATATATTTCACATTCATTGAACAATTGGGTCATCTTTTGATATTCTGCTGCCCAGCTTGGATGGTTAATACATAAGTGCAGCATCTTATCCTTATGGAAACTGGTTGTGCTCTTAAAACTAGTTGCAGCAGCAGGGACTGTGAACTTTCTCCACTAACTCTCCTTATATAAGATTCCTCTGGAAATGAGACCCATCAGAAACCTAATGATGCTCCTTCTGAATGGGACAAAGTTACTACAAATTGCAACTGGAAATAAACTGAGCAGTCCAAGGGTGGACTATGGTAGATACTGATCTCTGCTCAGAGTCTCCATCTCCTATCTCCAATTCTAGGACCGAGACACTCATTTCTTTGTTGCTGGGTGCATTGGCTACTGCTGGTTTGTGCCTGAGTCTCTCTGGGAATTATCTTTGGCCAAAGGGGCTATCTTTCTTAAGTTTATAAACTCTTCTCAGGGGCAAATTGCATCCAGTGACTGATGTTGGGTATAAAGGCCCAGGTTATTGTGTCAATTTGGGATACTCTTAAGGGCCATCCCAACTTGAGAGATCTTTGTGGAATCAGCTGAGGCTTTTATTGCAGCTGTATTACTGTATCTCCATCTGCCTGGTCCTTCTTTCACTCCTTTAATGGTGTTCCTTAGATGTTCTCTAAATAACTTCCTGCATACAAATCTCCATCTCTGAATCTGCTTCCAGGAGATTCTACAAGACATTATCCTTTTCAGATAATACTTCTGTTATCGTGGGTTACTGGGTACCCAACCTTCTGTTCTTATATCTACATCTTGGATTATAAACTCATCTTGAATGGTAATTTTCCTATGAAAATCGTGTGTGGCCTAGGCTGTGGAAGAATCACTCCATAGAGATTTTCTGTTCACTTCTGCCAGGTACCACAGGGATATCACTGTCTCAGGACTAATTTTTATGTAAATTTCTAATCTTGACACTCTCAAATCATGACAGAAGTGTACATTCTAACTCCAACACAGCATGAGGCAGAAGCTGATATTTTTATTTTTCCAAGAATATTTTTTCTTTTCCATAGCTCAGAACAGCAAACTTTATCAACTCCCTATTAAGGTGAGTAGATCTTTTTTCTATGCCTGTCATTACTGATGCTACATCCCTTTGAACATCTCAGCTTCATGAAGGGGTATTAGTTCCCATTCAGAGTCTCATAAGACCCATGACCTTATATCCCAGCCTAATTGTGTGTTAAAACCCAAACTACATACTAGGTATTACTGAATGTGATAATCACCCATGGGGAAGCTTTAGGATCAGATCCGAAGCTTACAGCTCTTAATTTCAGAAACCTTGAGATTTCCATTTATTTTTTGCAAATTGATATGCATGAAATGATTTTTAACATATTACCAGAATCTGAAACTATCACTAAGTAGCTCAATGTTTCCTGGAGCTGGGTTTTAGTAAGAAATTAAAATCAAGAGGACACTGACCTTGGAACTGAAATGAAGGAAGTGATATAACTAAGGAGGAAATGAAAAAGTCAGACTGTCTTTTTCATGTCCAGGATGGGTCCTGATTGGCTAGGCATTAATGTGATAAATACTGATGTAGAATGGTAGTGGACTTCAAGTATCTCCTTCATGGAACTGTGAGTGCCTTGCGGGCAGGAACATGTATTGTTTGCTGTTACATCCCTAGCACCTACTTCATGCTCAGCACACATTAGATGTTCAGTAGGTACTTGTTGATTAAATTAATGAATTATTGATAAAGCAGTATTGTGCAAAATGATCAGATATTAAAAATAAGAAGCAAGAATATGGCATAACGCTACATGAACACTGGTCTAAGGAGAATAATAAAAAATAATAGGAAAGGAAAATGTGAACTGAGTTATCATATTTATTCTTTCCAATGTTCTGCCAACAGATACTTATTGAGTATATATTATTACTCTGGCACTGTGCTAGGCATGGAGAATGCGATGATGTGCAAAACAAAATACATGCTTCTGGTCCATAGAGAAATCTGGGGAAAGCAAATATTTAATGAAAACACAAATAAGCAAAAAGCAAGTTTAAAGAACAGTTGACCAAATGTTCTTTTAGCTCAGGAAAATCTCTATTTTTACCTATTGTTACAGTGTAATTCTTTTAAAATATATTTTATTAATTATGCTATTACAGCTGTCCCATTTGCCCCCCTTTATTCCCCTCTGCCCTGCACACCCCTCCCACCTGCATTTCCCCACCTTAGTTTATGACCATGGGTCATACATATAAGTTCTTTGGCTTCTACATTTCCTATACTATTCTTAACCTCCTCCTGTCTATTGTCTACCTACCATTTATGCTACTTATTCCCTGTACCTATTCCTCCTTTCTCCCCCTCCCCACTGATAATCCTCTATGTGATCTCCATTTCTGTGATTCTGTTTCTGTTCTAGTTGTTTGCTTAGTTAATTTTTGTATTTGTTTTTGTTTATATTCGGTTGTTGATAGTTGTGAGTTTGTTGTCATTTTACTGTTCATAGTTTTGATCTTGTTCTTTTTCTTAAATAAGTCCCTCTAACATTTCATATAAGGGCTTGATGATGATGAACTCCTTTAATGCGACCTTATCTGGGAAGCACTTTATCTGTCCTTCCATTCTAAATGATAGCTTTGCTGGATAGAGTAATCTTAGA